>CASHTH010000977.1:0-41975 GCA_030341885.1 Geodia barretti | reverse complement strand
AGAAAGTCGTAAACTTCGGTTTTACCAAATTTCCTTTCCATATTAACGAAGAGTATGGTATAATTCAAATAACATGGTTAAAATGCTGTATGTTCACACATTGACGTGATTTGCAAACTTCGCCAAATTCGGAATCCATAGGATTAAATGAGCACAAATTCAACAAGCAAAACTGATAGCCCGTTAGCGACAAGTCGCATAGGATTAAAGGATTGCAAAGCCAATTTCAAAACTGGAACATTTATCTTGACACTTGTTGTTTGAGTCGTCTCTTTGATAATCAAACACAGAAGCGAATTCAACAGGAAACCCAAGCTATCGCAGCGATTATAGGTTTCTTTGCGACAAACTGGCAATGGGTCATTAGCGATTTTCTGCTGGTGGAAATAAACAAGAATCCTAATTCAAACCAACGTAATGCAGCAAAAGATCTCCTAAATTACGCGCGCCAAACTATTTACGTCAGTGAACAAGAAGTCTTAAGAGCCATACATCTCAAATCATTAGGTTTTAAGATCGAAGATGCTTTGCACCTTGCATGTGCAGAGCAAGGTAATGTAGATGTATTTCTGACAACGGATGACAAGTTAATCCGAAAAGCGAAAAGCATTCGGGTCCGTGCTGAACTTTTTGTTCAGGTTGAAAACCCTTACAAATGGTTACAGGAGGTACTTGAAAATGAACGTCCAAGCGATACTAGCTGAAAAGATGGAAGAACTCCGCCACTCCGACCCAGAACTTCGCGCACTTCTGGACAAAATCCTTAAGGACAAAAGTGGCAAAGGCGATTATACTATCGACCGACACAAACTACTTGAACCGGATATTAAGACGATTCTCAAGGAAATTCAACAGGCACGGGAGACAGAATAGAGAATGGAAGTCATTGGACCCGTTCGCGTGATGAGGCGGCACCACACACTCCGGAGAAAGGTGCACAAATGACTCCGTTAAAAATCAATTTCGATAAAGGCACTCTCATCCTACAGAAGAGTCCAGAGCACAGCGGCTCGAATCGCAGCTGCCGCCAGACCGTCCTGTTGGATGAGCGCAAGGCCCTGCGACCTTCCGAGCGGCCTGACGCACGCTATCGTGACAAACAGGTTGCGTCTCGCAGCTGCGCGCGCGCGCTGATAGCGGGATCACCTAGTCAGGCACACAGCAAGGCAATTTACAGTCGTATCTTTCGCGTGGGGCAGGCCAGCGATGTTCGCGCTTATCTACCAGACCGCGGGCGATTGATGCGATGGCATCAGCGCGCCAACGGCAAACGCGGGGTCGTAAGCCGCTGGCCTACGGGTGGCGCGTAAATACCTTCATATACATCATCGCAATTTTACTCATCGCCGATACGCAACGCCCGACACTCGTACATGTACCGACGATCGACCTCATGCACCAATGGCACACTGTGTTGACGGAACACTTTGAACAAGAGATCGGACTTTATGGCGGCGGTCAGCACGAATTGCGAGATATTACCGTGACGACCTATCAATCCGCTGTCATGCACGCGCCGCATTACGGAAACCGGTTCGGCTTCGCTATTTTCGATGAATGCCACCATCTGCCGGGGGAACAGTATCAATACGCTGCGATCAGTAGCATTGCACCGTTTCGGTTGGGGTTGACAGCCACACCTGAACGGGTTGACGGGAAAGAGAGCCGACTCTATGCCCTGGTTGGCGAATGCTGTTACGAGGCGAAGGTGCAAGAACTCTCAGGGAAAACGCTTTCCGAGTACCGTGTTGTGACTATTGCGGTTGAGATGGAAGACACGGAACGGGTCCGGTATGACGAGGCGCGCCGCATTTACTTAAACTTTCTCAAACAGGCGAGAATCAATATGGGGACCCCGCGCGGATGGCATACATTTCTCTGGAAAGCCTCACAATCCGATGAAGGACGCGCCGCTTTCAAAGCGTACCTCGCCCAGAAGCAGCTTAGTTTCGCTTCTACTACAAAACAGGAATGGGTGTGGAAACTGATCCAGAGACATCGTGGCGACCGGACTCTCATTTTTTACGCAAGATAACGATACGGCTTACCAACTCGGCACGCGTTTCTTTCTTCCAGTGCTAACACATCAGACGAAACTCAAGGAGCGGCACGCGTTTTTGAATGGATTTCGCGACGGCACTTATTCTATCCTCGTTACCTCGAAAGTGTTAAATGAAGGCGTAGATGTACCTGAGGCAAACGTCGCCATCATCGTCTCAGGGAGCGGGAGTGTGCGAGAACATGTGCAGCGGCTCGGACGCATCCTCCGAAAACGCGAAGGCAAACAGGCAGTACTTTACGAACTCATCTCTAAGCAAACCGGCGAACATTTTGTCAACAAACGACGGAGACAGCACGACGCGTATCAGACAAACCGTAAGGCATCACTCTGTGTGCCGTAAAACCACAATACCATGCTCACCAAAGACTTACTCCAATACAAAATCCAGAAGGGGCAAATCCACCCACAATTTATAGAACCCACCGATAGCGAGCTGTTGGAGATAGCTGAACAACTTATCGCTGTTTTTGAAACGTCGCCAAACGAGTCGCGCGCAGTGCTTTTGGAGTCGAGTAAGCACATAATTGACAGCACACCGGGGGCACCTATAATCAAGCGAGGACTTGAAAAACTTTTGTTAGACCGGACCGAGTTCGATACTGCGCCCAACGAAGAACTGATTGCGTTTCGGCACAAACTCTTCACAGAGACGAGCCGTCTGCTTTCACAAGAACAATTTGAGGATTATCCAGACTATCAGCAGCATGTGCAAGCACAGTTTGACGAATCTGAACTCGGTGCCAAACTCTACGCGGATTTACCGAGCAGCCAACCAGTCTTGGCATTTAATACGCTTTCTGCCGAACGACTACTTCACCGCTACAATGCAGCGCAAGTGCAGGGGTTGCTTCTACATTGCAACGCGCTCACGCTAAAACTCGGCGATTCCATGACGGCTGAACTCCGGCAGTTATTCAAATACCTCAGATTCAACCAACTCCTCTCCACAATTCGGAAAGAAGGAGAACTATATCAGATTACGGTGGACGGACCGCTCAACCTCTTTTACAAAACAAAGCGTTACGGTATAAATCTGGCGAACTTCTTTATCGCTGTGTTGCATCAACCCAAATGGGAACTGACTGGGGAGATCCAATTCCGCAATAAACAACGTTATCAGTTATCCCTTGATGAATCGTGTGGGATCAAACCGATTTCACAGCAGTTCCTCGCCTATATCCCCGAAGACATCCAACTTTTTCAGACAATGCTTCAGAATAAAACCGACGACTGGCAGATCCGTCCGGGAAGCCAATTTCTCCCTCTGGCAGGCGACTTCTACTGCTTCCCCGACTACCAACTCATCCATAAAAGCGGTGTGGAGACTGCCATTGAGTTGTTCCATCCGTGGCATCAAGGACATCTTATTGCGAGGCTCAACACGCTCACAGAACATCCTGAAGTGTCCCTCATCCTTGGTGTCTCAAAGGAGTTGGAAAAGAATCCCCTGATTGCAGACGCACTTGAGACATCCGAATATTTCTCGCAGTTCGGTTTCACGTTCCGAGATGTCCCGACTATGCGTACTTTGCTCCCGATCTTGAATTCGCTTGTGTAAAGTAGTGCGAAAATGTGAAATTCCAAAGCGTTTGTGGTATCCTGAAAAATGAACACTATAGAATTAAATCCCAATCTCAGCGCAGCACCATACGAGGTAGGACTTTCGGTAGAGCGGCTTGCATGTATCTCTGCCACCGCGCAGCGGTTTATTGATGACAAGCAACTTGCTGGCGCGGTAACGGTTGTGGCAAGGCGCGGCAAAGTAGCACACCTTGAGGCTCATGGCATGAAGGACATTGAAACGAGCAAACCGATGCTAAAAGACACAATCTTCCGCATCTACTCAATGACCAAGCCGATCGCTGCCGCTGCGGTGATGATGCTCTGTGAAGAAGGTATACTGCAACTTGATGCACCAGTTTCAGTATACCTGCCGGAACTGGGAAGCTTGAAAGTCGCAGCAGCGGCAGATGCAGAAACACTTACACTCGTTGAAGCAGATCGAGACATGGCCATCCGAGACCTGATGCGGCACACTGCTGGACTACCCGGTGCCGGCCGATACATGGCAGGGCAAACCGCGGTAGATAAACGCTACCGAGAGGTGGATTTGCACCGTTTGCACGAGTGCAATCTACAAGAAATGGTCAAGAGACTGGGCAAGATTCCGCTGCTGTACCAACCGGGAACAAAATGGCACTACAGCATCGCCGCAGATGTTTTGGGTAGACTGATTGAGGTGGCTTCCGGTCAGCCTTTCGATATGTTCTTAGCCGAGCGAATCTTTCAACCGTTAGATATGGTGGATACCGGATTCTATGTTCCCCCGGAAAAAATTGATCGACTCGCAGGAATGTACAGTCCAACGCCGGAGGGTGGCTTGCGGGTTATTGACGCACCGGAGGGCGGAACCGGTAATGTATCCGAAACCAGTTTTAGAAAGAAGCCGAAATTCCTATCCGCGGGTGGCGGTTTAGTCTCTACCGCTGCCGATTTTGCTCGATTCTGTCTGATGCTTTCAGGCAGAGGCACACTTGCCGGGAAACGGTTAATGAAAGCAGAATCCGTGGAATTGATGACACGCAACCACTTACCAGAACATCTGATACCGCTCAACAAAAAACCGGATAAGCGTTATGCTGGACTCGGTTTTGGCCTCGGTGTCTCGGTCCGCGTACAACAGACGGACTGGATACCTGCCTCCCAAGTTGGCGAATACGGTTGGATCGGCGGATCAAGCACAGAATTCTGGATTTCGCCGCGAGATGAATTGGTTGTGATCACACTTGCACAACACATCCCTTTTTCCGAACTGAGTGAAACGGTCAAGCCACTCGTTTACGACGCAATTTTAGAAGAAACGCCTGATATACACCAGAAACCTCTTTAACTCTCACTGCGAGGCAAACTAAAAACTGACAACCGATAACCACTAAAACATGATTATCAAAAACAATCCCGAACACGTAAGCACTGATCACATCGTGCTGTTCCCTTTCGACGACTACAGTATCCCGTTTCAACACGGTGTTCGGCTACATCTTGTGCCTTACAGAGCTGGCGTTGATCGGACCCGAATTGTCGTACATCCCGGTCCTTCCGGTACACCGGACAGTTCCCGCGTTATCTACTATGGATCTGTTCATCGCGTTGGCGACGAACTCTGGATGTGGTACTTAGCACAGGGAGATGATGATAGTTGGCACCATCGGGTGTGCTTCGCAAAAAGCCGTGATGGTTATAACTGGGAAAAACCAGAACTTGGATTGGTGGAATACAACGGCTCGACCCGAAACAACCTCGTGGATATCCAAGGCGGACAGTACCATATTCAGGCGTGTGTTGTGTATTATGAACCCAATGACCCGGATCCTGCACGTCGGTTCAAAGCCATTATTGAGACCTCCAAATACACCCCAAAATTCGCAGTCATGTTTAGCGAAGACGGACTCCGATGGCACGAAGCCGAACGGCACCCTCACCCGCCCTCCTGCGAAATGTCCGGTATTACTAAATTCAACGGTTGCTACTACCTAACTGCACACGGCGGGAGCCATATAGGTCCCACACGGCAGATGGTAATGTACGCCTCTTACGACTTTGAACACTGGATTGAAGCCTCGTGCTTAGGTTTCAGACGGGGTAACATCCCACCGAGACCTATCGTATACGGGGCACACCAAGGTGAACAAGTACATCTCGGGGCTGCGCTATGGAATCGCGGGAACGTGATTCTCGGTCTCTACGGACAGTGGCATGGACCAGAAAACAATGACCGACGGCACGTAACAATGGATCTCGGTTTGGTCGTCAGCAACGATGCGCTTCATTACCGAGAACCTATTCCCGATTTTCAGATGGTAGAAGCAGCGGAGGACGATTTTGAACACCTACCGACACCGATGAATTTCAAACACGCCGCACTGATGCAAGGACAAGGCTTTGAAAACGTCGGCGATGAGACGCTTTTCTGGTATGCCCCGTGGCCAGAGCAGCTTAGCAATGGTGTCCGGATCGCAACATGGAAGCGCGATCGGCTCGGCTACTTCCAAGCAGCAGACATGACCCGGAAAACGGCACAGCCACGACACGTGATTTCCGCACCTATTGATCTTGAAGGCCAACCTTGCAGCGTATCCCTGAATGTTGATGGATTATCCGAGTATAGTCAGATTACAGTTGACATCTTAGACGAACGTTTCCAACCACTTGAAGGGTATTCCAGAGAAGACTGCCTCCCTTTTACATCAGGATTTCATCAAAAAGTGAAGTGGAAAAGGGGTGAATGGGTTAAAGGAAAAGAAACGATCCGTGTCCGACTCAATTTCACCGGAATCCGTCCAGAAGATCCGAAAGTGTACACCATTTACGTCGAAAAAGCCAGGGAACCTTGATTTCAAACCTATCTTCTGCTAAAATGTAACGGGACGATGGAGGAAAAATTATGACTATTCTATATAAATGGAATGCACTACTGTTAATCACAGGGTTACTGCTCTGTCTCACCGCGTGTGCTCCGAAAGCGATACCGTATTCACAAAGCACGGATGCACCTGAACCGAACGAAGTCGCCGTCGCACACTACAATTGGGGTATAGAATCTGCCGAGAACGGTAATTTTGCCCAAGCCATCACGGAACTTGAATTAGCGATCCAGAACGAACCGGGGTGGGTAATGCCATTTTTTACGTTAGGTGTTGTCTATGGCAATCAAGGAGAACTCGACAAAGCTATCCAAGTATGGGAGCGTGCTACGCAGTTAGATGCCGATTTTGCGAAGGCGCATTATAATCTCGCCGTTGCCTATTTACACAAGGAAGAAAAGACAAGATCCATTGCATCCCTGCGTAAAGCGATTCAGATAGACAAAGAGGCTCTTCCCTCTGCGAAAGCGGACCCCGCATTTGATAGCATCCGTAACACCCCGGAATTCCAAGATATTTTAACGAATTAGGTTTTGCGCCGCTTTTTCCGTTGTCAAAAGCGGATCTCTAATTAAGTTGCGCGTTTCCTTGGTTAATCACGAAAATCACAAATGGCACGCTACACAACCCTTTCACCGACAGAGCTCGCGCACATTGTCGCACAATACCCGATCGGGACATCACTGAAACTTGAGGAGATCCGCGGTGGATTCGGGAATAGTAACTTTAAACTGACAACCACAAACGGTGAGTTTCTGCTGAAAATTTGCGACGAGAAAGACTCAGCAGAACTCAACATGCAAATCTCGCTTTTGGAGCATCTCCATCCGCATGGATATCCGACGGTATACCCGATTCTAACGAAGGACCAGAAGCATTTAATTCATGATACGTTTGGCAGTGTGATGCTCTATCCGTTCCTGAATGGAACACAACCCGAACCTTCACCGAATATACTGGCACAACTCGGCGAGGCGTTGGCGAAACTGCACTGCATTCCACCAATTGCTGGACTCCCTCATTTTGCGATGGGAATATCACAAATGCGACCTTTTTTTGAAGAGGTGAGAAACACACAATTTGCCACACATCCGTTCATTGAATCGCTAAAGTCGCAATTGGAATCAGTGGAACCGCAACTCAATGCTTCGCTTCCCATGGGGCTTTTACACGGTGACCTTTTCTTAGACAATACACTCTTCAAGGGTGAACAGATGGTTGCCATCCTTGATTTCGAGGAAGGGTGTTATGACACACTGCTAATTGACATCGGAATGACGATCATCGGGAGTTGTTATACACCACAACACCAACTGATTTTAAAGGCTGTGCGCCAATTTCTGGATGCCTATAACGCAGTGCGTCCTTTGACAGACAGCGAATGGCAGCATTTGGACTGCTTCGTTCACTACGCCGCGTTCTCTATAGCATTCTGGCGATTTAGACAATTTAACATCCGCCGTCCAGACGCGCAGCGCGCGAATACGTATCAGGCAATGATAACTCGTAGCGAGCAATGGACAATTGCTAACACAAGCAAACCTATCAAAACAGACTTTTTAACAGCAAGTTTTGACTTGCAAGCTACGTCAAAAATATGTCTTTAATACGATTAGAAAACGTCACTAAACTCTACGATCCGGACTTGATTCTGGACGATATCTCCGTCTCAATTGCGCACGGAGACCGACTTGGATTAATTGGTCGTAACGGAACTGGAAAAACAACGTTAATTAAAATTATTAACGGTATGCTTCCCAATTTTAAAGGGAAAGTAGTGTCCGCGAAGGGACTACGCATCGGGTATCTCAGCCAAGAACCGGATCTCTCGCGCGACTGTACGTTAAGGCAGGAGATGCTTAAGGTTTTTGAAAAACGGCGCGCCCTTGAAGACAAGATGCTCCTGTTAGCAGAGGAGATGGAGACACAAGAAGCACCACATCTCTTAGCAGAATATGCCCAGATTCAGGAGCAGCATGAACGGCTCGGCGGTTACGACTATGAACATCAGATTAACCGAATTCTTAGCGGCTTAGGTTTCGCTGAATTGGATTTTAATTTTCCAATTCGCGTTCTGAGCGGGGGTCAGAAGAGCCGGGCAACACTCGCAAAACTTCTCCTTGAAAAGCCTGACCTGTTGCTCTTCGACGAACCGACGAATCACCTTGATATTAAAGGGATTGAGTGGCTCGAAAATTATCTCAATATCGAATATAACGGTGCAGTTCTTGTTGTCTCGCACGACCGTTATTTTTTGGACAAGGTTGTTCGAAAGGTTTGGGAACTCGAAGCACATAAGATAAAAATATATCGTGGGAACTACTCCAAGTACGTCGAAACCAAAAACGTTGAAAAGTTAGTTGGAGAACGCGCATTCAAGAAACAACAAGCGTTTGTTGAACACGAAGAGGAATTTATTCGCCTCAATATCGCAGGACAGCGGACACGAGAAGCACAAGGTAGACGGAAAAAATTAGCGCGACTGGAGAGAGTCGAAAAACCTAAGCACGATGCGCGAACGCTTAAACTCAACTTTACACCTGAAACCCGCGGTGGAAACGACATCCTTCGATGCAAAAATGTCGGCAAAGCGTTCGGCGAAAAGGCAATCTTCAAGGATCTGAATTTTGAGGTATACCATCGTGATGTTGTGGGAATTATCGGGGCAAATGGTACGGGAAAAACAACTCTTTTCCGTATGATTTTGGGAGAGGAGTCCGCTACAGAAGGCGACATGTGGGTAGGTCCTACGCTGAAGTTTGGATACTATACGCAAGAATTGGAGGGACTCAACCTCAATAATGAGATCATTGACGAAATCTGGGAACTTCGTCCACAGCAGACCCAAGGTGAGATACGCAGTTTCTTAGGTAAGTTCTTATTCTCCGGCGATGACGTTTTCAAACAGATCGGGAACCTGAGCGGCGGTGAGCAGAGCCGTGTACTACTCGCCAAGTTGCTATTAGCGAACGCCAACGTGCTCTTACTTGATGAACCGACGAACCACCTTGACATACCGGCGCGTGAAGCATTAGAAGCAGCACTGGCGGAATATCCTGCAACGCTTTTTATTATTTCTCACGATCGGTACCTTTTGAACAGTCTCGCGACGAAACTATTAATTTTTGATGGGATGCCTGGAGGGACGGCGACCCTCTTTGAAGGCAACTATGCCGAGTACATAGCACAGCAACAAGAAAACGAAGAAGATAAGCAGCACGAAAACGAACAAGAATCGCAGCAGTCGCAAACGCCACCGCAGAAAAGCAAGTCGAAACCGAAGCGAAAGCGGAAAATAAAAGCACAACGTCTCGTCGGCAGCAATTAAAAAAACCGCTAATTTTCTGAAAAATGCGTATAATTTTACCAAAATACAAAGTTTTGGGTAAAAAAGATGCCGAAATTGGATGTTTTTCGCATTTTAATTTGACATTCGGGCAAAATGCGCGTATAATTATATCGTATACGACGGGAAATATATCCGATATAGGACGTATTTTTTTCTTGTCGCAAGTTTTTTCGACTTGCTCATTTCAACATTGGCTTAATAGTTAGCATTCATACTTACTATTTATTAATTTACAACTTTACAATACCTAACATGTCTAAAGATCAGGAATTCCATAATGAGATTGATGTCGTAATGCGTGTGATGCGTCATGCGCAAGCGGCTGTTAGATCCAGGTTTGTTCAAGAAGTTGTCCCGAATCGCCTGACGATTGTCCAGTTTAACGCCCTACAACACCTCCATTGGTATGGTCGTGATGCTGGCATGTCAGTGAGTGAACTCGGTGAGCACTTGGGTCTCGCCCATAACACAACATCTGGCTTAGTGAGTCGTCTGGAACGGCATGGTTGGGTAATCCGTCGTAAATGTGATAAAGACCGGAGACGTGCTCGGATTCAACTCGCGCCGCAGTCTGAAGAACTTTTCCGCAAGGGTGTAGAACACGCGGCAGATTTTTGGCAAAGCACTTTTGGGCAGCTATCCACGCAAGAACGTGAAAGCCTGATTGAAAGCCTGAAACGGTTGAAACAGGTGATGGCAAAGCCGGTGTGGCCAAGTTATGCACAGTTACACCCCGCGATGCGGATCATCTCCAAAAACGGTTTGAAGCCGATTTGGACGAACTCGCACAGGCAAAACTGAAACTTGTCGGGATGCGATTGATTCTCGCGCAAATCGCAGAAAAGCAGAATGAACATGAACTCACGGCGTACCTGAACCAAGCCGCTTCCGAGGAAATTCGTCATACGAACCAACTGTTGAGTCTACTCGGCCGCGGTGAAGATATGGAGGTGCTACTCTCAGCACTCGTCCATGAAGACAACGTCGTCTATGAGGAATTAGTTGCCTTACTTGAGAGTGCTCCACATGCTGAAGGAGACGAAGAATCAATACTTCTACAACAGATGGTTCAAGATAGCCAAAGATATAAACGTTGGTTTCGCAGTGTCTACAAACAAACGAATTAGTGACTTCTATTCTGTCAATGGCCACCAGAGTTTCTGTTTTCCAAAAAAGCCAGAAACCGCTTTTCCGGCCGATGACGCTTAAGAGGAGAACATGCAGCCCCAAAGCCCCGAAAGCCTTCCTCCAGAGTGTTATAATGATACCGAACTGATTGAGCGATTTCAACAAGGCGATACCGCCGCGTTTGATACGCTCTTTACCCGCTACCAGAAACGCACCTACCGCTTGGTGCAACGCTTCATCTCAAACCGCGAAGATGCCTTGGACCTCACGCAAGACGCATTCATACGCGCTTACCAAGGATTAGGCGATTTTAAGAGCCAGTGCCAGTTTTATAGCTGGCTTTATCGCATCACGGTCAACCTCTGTATCGATTTTTTAAGAAAAAAAGCGAGATCAGAAGTGCTCCTGTATGATTCCGATGAATCCGGGGAATTGCCGATGGCAAATATCGCTGACCCTCGTGCAGAGTCGCCAGCAAAAGCGGTTGAGAATAAAGAGTTGAGAACCCACATCCGGAAAGCAGTTCGCCGACTCCCACCAAAGCAACGGCAAATCTTCATTCTGCGACATTGGGACGGGCTCTCGCTTAAAGATATTGCGGCAGTCGTTGGTAGATCTGATGGCACAGTCAAGGCGCATCTGCTACACGCACATCGTAATCTCCGCAAACATTTACGTCCCTACCTACAAGAATCAGATTCTTAGAAGTTTCTGTATGCGCGCTTATCCGGCGCGCATACGCCCATCGTGTAGGCAGCTACGAACATCTTGCGCACAAACAAGGCTGTGGACTATGTATCCGCTGTTTCTTCTGCTGCAAAGAGTGCTTCAACGAAATCTGCTCCCGCGAAATCCCTTAAATCGTCAAGTTTCTCACCGATCCCGATGAGTTTGACCGGCGCGCCAATCTCCGCATTCACGGCAATCACGATCCCCCCTTTTGCTGTCCCGTCGAGTTTCGTAACAGCGACACCGGTAATCGGCACCGCGCCGTTGAAAGTTTTCGCCTGCATCAAACCATTCTGGCCCACCGTCCCATCAACGACAAGAAGTACTTCATGCGGTGCGCCAGCATGTGCTCGCTCCATCACACGCCCGATTTTCGCTAACTCATCCATCAGCGGTTTTTTGGTATGCAGCCGCCCGGCGGTATCCACAATGAGTACGTCTGCATTGCGATGCTTCGCTGCGTGAATTGCATCAAAGACGACAGAAGCAGGTTCAGCACTCTCTCCTCCGCGGATCAGTTCGGCACCTGCCCGCTCACACCAGATCGCGAGTTGGTCTTCTGCTGCTGCACGAAACGTATCACCTGCAGCGACAAGCACGCGATGCCCGTCCGTGATAAAACGATTCGCGAGTTTACCGATAGTCGTCGTTTTTCCGGCACCATTTACACCGAGAACTAAAATTGTATACGGTTTTTCAGCTTTAACTTGCAGAGGCATATCCTCGCCAAGCAGCTTCAGAATTTCCGATTTTATGACCGATTCCAACTCCGAAGAATCACTCAACCCCTCTGCCTTTACTCTCTCCCTCACGTTATCCATTAACATCAACGTCGTATCAACACCTACATCTGCTTGGATCAAAATTTCTTCAATTTCCTCCATCAGGTCCTCGTCAATTTTTCTCCCGATCCGCAGGAGCCCTGACAACTGAGACATGAACTGGTTCCGGGTTTTCGCCAAACCGGACTTGAGTCGATTAAACCAGTTTTCCTGTTTGTCTTCAGCATTGGATTCAATATCATTTCTATCACGACCTTTAAATAAATTTCTGAGCATCACTTCTGTTCCTTTTTGTTATTGTCTCGTATTTTATGATCTTCAATAGCAACTGCACCTGAATCTTTTATATCCATGTGATAGACCCCGCCCTAAAGGGCGAGGCTTCCGCAAAAGTTATGCGAAAGCATTTGTGGAATTCAGAAGCGAACTGTGCGCTTCAACGGAGCAGCCTACTATTTTGCCAAGCCATACAATAGGTCTTACAACTCCTAAGCCAAAGGAAGCTACCCCTTCCTTAAGAATGTTGATAGCAGCGTTATGGTCTCTGTCAAGATATGTCTGACACTTCGGACATATCCATTTTCTATCTGCTAACGTTAAATTTTCGTTTTTATATTCACAAACGGAACAGCACTTTGTAGAAGGAGTCCAGCGTCCAATCTTCAGCACGGCGCGTATCCTTTTCTTCGATTGGTGCTTTAGTTTCTGAAGAAACTCACCGAAAGCGAGGTCAGATACCTGTTGACCCCAGAGGGCTTTCATACCCGTAAGGTTCAGGTCTTCAAAGAACATTATATCCGACTGACGGCAAAGGTCTATAGCAAGTTTCCAATGGTGGTCTGTTCTCTGATTCGCAGTCTTTTTATGGATACGTGCGACTTGCTTGCGACACCGTTCTGTGTTATTAGAACCTTTAACCTTACGTGAATAGTCTCTTTGTGCTTTCGCTAACTTTTTAGCGTTCTGTTTGTAAAACATCGGAGAGGTGTATCGTTTGCCGTCACTGCCAGTTAGAAAGTCTTTGATACCCATATCAAACCCTTCGGCTTTACCCGTCTTAGGTTCGTAAATGACTTCCGAGTAATCTTCAGTGAGCGTGATATACACGTCTCCCAGTGCGTCTCTTGTTACATGAACTTCTTTGATCTGTCCCTTTATCTCACGATGTAAGGCGAAACGATACCAACGACCGTTCAAACGAATCTTATATGTAGGGTGCTTTCTCTCATGCTTCTGAGCGTCTAATACTTTTTCTAACTTAACTTGTTCACCCCGAAACGTCATACCTTTATGTTTTTTACAGGACTTGAATTGGGGGTGACCTCTTTTCAAGGTTCGCATTTCTTTGAAACTTTGGGCCAGACGTTTAAGGATATTCTGTAATGCCCACGCATACGGTATATGCCAATGCTTATACTTTTCAAGCTTCTTAAGTTTCGTCAAGTGCTTAGACATTTTCCCATACGAAAGCCCTTTACCATAGCGGCGGTAATAGCGCATAGATAACGCATTGAAGTGGTTTCTCACAACGCCACAGATATCCAACTCGTTGTGCAAACGCTTCAAGCCTCTATCATGAAAAAATTTATGTTTTGTATTTCGCATGGGTATCAGGGTATCAGTCTTTTTAACCCCTATTCAGTGGGTAGGCAACCGACACGTAACCTTGCGGTTACGCTGAATATGTCTGCCCAAACTGATACTATAATTATACTACATTTTAGACCAAATGTAAACGCTTTTTCTACAAAGGTTTGGTCTAATTAACGAGGGACACACTGTATCCCCGCTTTGAAAAGCGAGGTTTTAGTCTCGGAAAATCTGATAATACTGTAACAACAGACAGAAAGGCAAACGAAAATTACGGATGGTAAGGTGCGCGTCATACTGACCGAAAACCGAGAATTGACAGTCTCGTACAAAGCACGTGCAATTTACTTGAAATGTTTGCTACTTTGTTTTATACTAAATTGTGGTATACGCATAATTTGTTTTTATACATTTTGGATAATTAAACTATATCCTTGTCGGAATTGGCTTGAGGAAACCTCGCCAACACAATATAACAAATCATCTACTAAAAATCGAGGGATTCATAATGAAAACGCAAACACGAAACCTGCTATCCAGTCCAGGAATAATAATACTGATAACCTGTCTACTCCTGACTGCCTGTGCCGAAAAACAGTTGGAAGAGCTCGTTCAACAATCAGACGAAGAAAAAACTATGGATGAAGCGGAACCGGTCCAACCTGAAGAACCGGTAGTCGCTCTTCCTGGCTTACCCGATGATGCGGCAGGCTATACGCAGTGGCTGAAATTAAACGCTGAACCTATACCGCCCGTACCTGGCGGTGACCCGCACAACGGGACTAAAAACGTTTATGTTAATAAAACACGGGGAAGACATCGCACCGAACGGCGAACAGCAGTTCCCATATCCCGATGGAAGCATCGTTGTAAAGGAAGCATACCGTCCGGATAAGGATTATGTTGGACTCATCGCGATTATGCGGAAGAAAGCAGGCGTGGACCCAGAACATAATGATTGGGAGTTCATCGAATACACCCGAAACGCGTCAGATGCTGAGTTCCGCGTCATCGCCAAAGATGGTGTGTGTTGGGGATGCCACGCCCGAGTCGAAGACATCGATTATGTTTTCACAGCACTTCAGTGACTCCAGCCTAAAGGCTGGAGATTGTTAGAATATCGGTAGCCAACTGGGGTCCTAACAACGTGAGACGCTGAATAGAGTAATATATCGCAATGCTTGTGGTGGCACACAACAAGATGTTTCGGATGCTCCTCAAGTCTGATTCCTCTCTGTATTGTGATCTCAATGGGGAAACATATAGCCCGCAAGGGAGTTTACGATGAATTTCGTTCCTGTAAAGAGTAAAGAGGGTAAGCGGTTGATGCCTACAACGGAAACGCGTGCTGCTATGATGATTAAGTCGGAGCAGGCAACGCCTTACTGGGACAACGGCATATTTTGTATACGTCTGAATTATCAAAGTAAAGAATGGACGCAGGAGATATGTGTGGGTGTGGATCCTGGTAGTAAGAAAGAGGGTTTCACCGTGAAATCTGAGTCCCATACATATCTCAATGTTCAGGCGGATGCGCATACTCATACTGCGAAGAAGGTCAAGAATCGCAGAGAGTTAAGGCATGGTAGGCGTTCACGAAAGTGTCCTAATAGGAAAAACCGCATGAACCGCCTTGCTAATAAAGAACGCATCCCCGCTGGGACTCGTGCCAGGTGGGACTGGAAACTGCGCATACTGGATTGGCTCGCCAAGTTGTATCCAGTTACACATGTATGCGTAGAAGATATTAAGGCGAGTGCCTGGGAAGGTGCTAAAAAATGGAATCAGTCGTTTAGTCCGCTTGAAGTGGGTAAAAACTGGTTCTATGGTGAGGTTGAAAAGAGGTGGCAGTTACTTACTATACAAGGCTACGAAACAAAGTCTATACGTGAGAGTCTTGGTTTGAAAAAGTCATCTGATAAGACTGCCGAATCTTTTGATGCACATTGTGTGGATAGTTGGTGCCTGGCATATCATGTGATTGGCGGTGAACCAATTGTGGATAATACAGATATATTCCGTATATCACCTTTACAGATTAAGAGACGACAACTACATAGACAATTACCACAGAAAGGCGGCAAAAGACCACGATTTGGAGGTACAATGTGTCTCGGTGTAGTAAAGAACACTCTTGTGAAACATGTCAAACATGGTATGGCAGCAGTGTGTGGCCACCAGAAAGGCGGTTTATCTTTACAACTTATACAAGGTGGTAAAAGACTAATCCTTTCTGCAAAGTTAGAGGATTGTAAAATATTAACCAGACTTAACTTTAGATACAACCTCGTGTCTAAACAACCGAAAGTGGAACAGAATAACTTAGCACTCCAACTCACTTTCGATATATAAAGGCAGATTTTCCTCTCCAAGCTAAAGCATGGAGATTCCAATCTGAAGAAAATGTTGAACACACATTATATGAACACACATTATAATAACTGTGTGCAGTGCTTCAGCCACACTACCTCACGATTAAAACATTTGAATATGTCCGGTGTCTCGCTATCGTTCCTACGGCTCGCATTCATAGCGGGTATGGCGTTCAGTTTTTTCTTACCGACTGCTGCGGAGGCGCGCCCTGAATTTGCAACCGAACTTGAGAAAGAATGTAGTTTCTGTCATCTTGATCCGGCAGGTGGTGGTCCCCGAAATCGTATCGGCGAAATTTTTGAAGAGAACTATTTTGAATTTCCTGAAGACTTTGACATGGAAGCTGTAACAGAAGAAGCCAAGAAGGTCGTCAAACAGCTCACAACATCGCTTGACTTCCAGACTGCATTCATCAAAACAACACATGTTGACGGAGAAGAAAACGCTGTCGCTGGATGCAATTCATGCCACTCTTCAGTGGACAGATTTCTGCTCATGCAAGCAGAAGTAACATTCAACGCGCAAGCCTCAGAACACATCAGGCTTACCCTTTCCAATAATGTCGGGACAACTATGAATGCATTCGCAACGGTAGATGCTATCCCGAAACATCTCTACGTTAAAGTCGGGCAATTCCGACTCCCGTTCGCCATTAAACATAAGGATCACAACATACTCGTCCGGGAAGGCTACGGACTCGGTTCTAACAAACGGGATGTCGGGATTGAACTCGGCGGAAGTGCAGGAAAAGTTTTCTATAATGCGGCGTTCTTTAATGCTGATAATGCGACAGCAAAAGGCGGACTTGGCACACTCGGTGCACGACTCGGACCCGTCAGAGCCGGTATATCTGGCATATTTGAAAAACCCGGAGAAGATTGGGAACGCCTCATCGGTGCGTTTCTGACTGCTTCCTACGCTGGTCTGAGTGTTGAAGGGGAATTCAATATTGGAAACAGTGGAGAAGTAGCCTCTTTTGCCTCCGATGATATTGACTCAAAGGGGTACTATGTCGGTGCAAAATATCGCGTTCTGCCTCAACTCACTGTTGCGGGCCGATACGGCTTGTTCGATCCAGATAGGACAGTTAAGGGTGACGCAAGCCAGCGGGTGACACTCAGTGCCCAATATAATTTCATGGAAAACGGGGCAATCTCGCTGTTTTACTGGGCAAACCTCCCCAATGCTGATCGTGGTGAGGAGGATACCATCCGAGATAAAGGCACATTACGTCAACTCCAAGGTACAGACCAAATTATTTTGATGTCACGATTCTGGTTCTGAAGATTGTTCGCTATAGAACACACTTTGACTTGAAACCACACCAAAATGCTTACCTATAGGGATGGATACACAGATCCGTCCCTATGTGTTTATATTTACACATAATGCCACCCAAAGACACCCTATTGATTCTTTCCTGACAATCTTAAACCCCGTTTAAATCTTACTACCGTTTCTTAAACACTTAGCACAACGCTCTATAAAACATTGGCATGAAAATTGCTTAACCTATCCAGTATCTTTTTCCTCCTATATTCGTTAAATTTGTCGGAATCTACAAGCAACGTCTTACAAACAGAAGAATTCTCTACAAATAGTCCTTAATTGTTAAAAACAAGAAAACTGATAAGGACAAAATCTTTAAAGTACAGGGGGCGCTTCTCATGGTGTTTTCCAAACTTTCCAAAAATCTTTCGGCGGAACCTGGGAGCCGAAATTTGCTACTAAAAAGTTTAATAGGTGTTATAGGATTAATGTCTATACTCCTCGGTGCCTGCATCTTCTACATTGTGCAGGGAAACGTAAGTGCCAAGACACGATACAGCGTTAAGACTTTCACGCCACAAGGAGAAGTCCCACAATGGACCGATTTCTCGATTACTTTTTCGGAGAGCATCATCGATAAATCGCGTGTCGGGACAGAAGTTCCAGCGGAAGCTCTTCGGTTTACGCCAGCCGTTCAGGGCACCGCCCGTTGGGTAGCATTCGACAGAATAGGTTTCTTTTTAGACGCACCTTTAGCACCGTCAGCAGAATATACTGTCGAACTCACATCTGAAATCAACCCATCTGAAGCCTTCCAACTCACCGGTCAAAAAGAGTTTAAATTCGCTACCGAACCTTTCACAGTCCAGCAAACACGTATGGAATTTAGCACTGACGAGACACGTGAATACGCAACAGGTCTCGGTACAATAGCCTTCAATTACCTAGTAACGACCGCCGATTTAAAGGCACATCTCTCTATTGCCCTAGATGATGGGACAGAAATCCCTTATCAGATTCAAAACCAACACAGCGACAGCACGAACAGTAAAATTCGAGACGACACGGATAAGACGCGGTAACGCAGACCGAGAGATAAAAGTCAAAATTGAAAAGGGATTTAAATGCATAGGTGGGCAAATCGGTCTGGAAAAAGCACATGTTACACCCGTAATACTCCGTGTTAGAGGGACACTCGGTGTAACATATTCAGACGTTCGGGAAAGCAATGGTAAGCCTTATATTTCAGTCAATTTTAGCGCACCGATACTCAGCGATACCGTTGAACCTTATATAGAACTTACGCCAGCAGTAGACTATCAAATGACATCCGGCAATCGGAACATCAAAATCTACGGCAATTTTAAGCGGCGTACCACCTACCCTGAAAATTCGGCGCGGTTTGACAGCACGAAACGATGCTATTTTAAAACAGGACTATGTGACGCGGCTCAGAATTCCGGATCTTCAACCGCAGCTTCGATTTCTTGGTAACGGCTTTTTCCTTGCGAGGAAAGGACACCTAAACCTCGGACTCGCGACGATTAACGTTAAACGCGTGGAGCTTGATATTGAGAAAGTCTTTGCGAATAACCTCATCTATGTTTCAAGATTAGACAGGTGGCGTCGCTGGAGCAGGAACTTAGGCAAACCTATTCATTCGGAAAAACTTGATATACCCCCGCAATTGAACGAAGAGGTAACGACACCTATCTCCTTAGAAGAGTATCTCTCAGACGAACGTGTAGGTATCTTCAAGGTTGTAGCCCGAAACGCAGATAGACAGTGGGACGGCGCGCACCGATGGGTGCTTATCACAGATTTGGGTATCAGTGCTAAACGCACCGGGGATCACTTATATGTTTGGGTGAAATCCCTTGCCACTGGAGCCCCGGTGCCAACAGCGCGTGTCCAAGTCATCAGCGACAATAACCAGACACTGCTCAGTGGCACAACTAACTGGGCAGGATTTGTCGAATTTACCGAGGTTGCAGAGAAAACTGAAGACTTCATACCGTTTATGATTACTGTCGCGAAACGTGACGATCTCGCCTTTATTCAATTGGACAGGCATGAAATCGCAACAGTAGACTTTGACATCGCAGGACCCGCCTATTTGCAAAAAGGCTATGAAGCGTTTCTCTACACGAGCAGAGGGGTTTATCGACCCGGTGAAACTGTTCAACTCGCTGGTATTGTACGGGGACCAAAGCAGGCGACACCTGAACCACTCCCCCACCCGCATTGAAGTGATCTCACCAGATGGCAGAATCATGCGGGAATTAAGACATCAAACAAACAAAAGCGGTGCCTGCGATGTGAAAATCCCCATTCCTGACTACGCGCTGACAGGCAACTATATCGCCAAGATGAAGATTGCCGATCAAGTCATTGGCAGAGTTCAATTTCAGGTTGAGGAATTCATGCCAGATCGGATGAAAGTCGATATAACAACTGACAAATCCACTTACAAACTTGGCGAAGAACTCGACATTGAAGTGAACGCTATTAATCTGTTTGGACCGCCAGCCGTAGGACGGAAGGTACAGGCTTCATGTCAGTTGAAAGCAGTTCCGTTTGTGGTTTCTGACGACACTTTACCACCCGGCACGGATGCGACAAAGTGGCGTTCCTTCGTTTTTGGAAATACCAAAAAATTTGATAGCCAACGGATTGAATTGGGAGAAGCCAAAACCGATGCGGAGGGTAAAGCACGTTACCAATTCACTGTTCCTGCAACATTGAAATCACCTTCCTTGCTAAACGGTATTTTGACAGCAACCGTCAGCGAAGTCGGTGGAAGAGCTGTCACTGCTTCACAACGGGTCGTCATCCATCCGTACGCTCACTATGCCGGGATTCGGCGAACAACGACTGGAGAAGTTAAAATTAACAAACCTCTTCGGTTCGACTACGTAGCCGTTGACGATACAATGGCAGTTGTACCGGGGAGAGCCTTAAAACTAAGCCTCCACAAAGTCCATTGGAATACGATACTTCGGCAGAACGCGGCAGGACGTTACGAGTACGTCTCCGAACCGCAGATGATAGAGGTGAAAACGCAGGCACTAACTTCAGCAGAGGCGGTACAGACGATAGAGGTAACGCCTTTGGACTATGGCGAATACCGTGTCCGCCTTGAGGACATTGAATCAACAGCAACAGCGGAAACAAGATTTTACGTGAGTGGATGGCGGAACACCCCGGTCTCTATGGAACATCCTACCCAGTTAGATTTGACACTTGACAAGCCTGTCTATCGTCCCGGACAGACAGCAAAACTGAACATCAAGGCACCGTTCCCGGGCACCCTCCTGCTCACCGTCGAACGAGACCGAGTGCTGAGTCACCGCACGATAGTGATGAAGGAGAACACAGCCACCTTATCCATCCCGGTCCGAGACGCTTATAAACCGAATGTGTACCTCTCAGCAACGCTGACTCGAACGATCCCGATGGATACAGTATCACAAGTAGATAAGAAATCGCTGCTCCCTGCACGCGCCTTTGGTGTGATTCCTTTGAAAATAGATGCAACGCGAAGACAACTCTCAATTGAAATGTCGCTCAAGCCTGATAGCGATCAGCAAGAGCGTTTGATTAAACGGACACCTCTTACTGATCGCCGAGGACTGATGGTTTCCGATAGCCAATTTGAGGCAGTCGTCCATCCAAACAGCGAGATAGACATTGCGTTTCAGGTACACGGTAGACGTTCTTGGCAAAAATACGATGTCTGTATAGCAGCTATTGATGAGGGAATTCTCACGTTAACCGATTTCCAAACCCCTAACCCGCACGCCTATTTCTATCAACAGCGCGGGTTGAAGACGCGCTCTTTTGATTTGTATAGTGGAATTTTACCTGAAATAGCGGATGTCACCGATAACTCGAGTACGGGCGGTGACGCGGCATCCGGTCGATTCGGAAGGAAGCGGCTTAACACGAGCAGTATCAGACGGGTGAAACCGGTTTCGCTCTGGTCAGGATTCGTGAAGACCGATGGAAACGGGCGCGGTACTGTCCAATTCAAGATTCCGCAGTTCAACGGAAAATTGAGGTTGATGGCAGTCGCTTTCGCTGGTGCGGACTACGGTGCTACAGAAGCGCACTTGACCGTCCGTGAACCTATTGTTTTAACGCCGACGTTCCCCCGATTCCTCGCGGGTGGTGATAAAGTGCGTATCCCTGTCACCCTTTTTAATGGGACAGGTAAGGATGGTGAATTCACCGTCAAATTGGCAGCGTCGGGTGACGTGCAATTACTGTCAGCGAGTAGCACTAATACGCCTGAAACAGGGAAAACCCCACAACCCGAGGTAGCAGAAGTACCATCACAGGAACTAAGTGTAGAGAAAAAAGTTGAAGCAGGCGCAGAGTCACAAGTCTTTTTCGACATTCGCGTTCATGATGCGATCGGAGTAGTCAATTTCAATCTATCTGCACAAGGTAATGCTGAGACAACGCAAATTGATGTAAAACTGCCGCTGCGCTCTGTTGCACCACCGATCACAAAAACAGGACACGGCGTGGTCAGCGCGGGTAAACCGGTCGATTTTATTCTTCCTGCAAATCTAATAGCAGATTCGTCGGAATTTAGCTTGACACTATCGCCGTTTCCAAATATTGCGTTTGCGGGCAGTCTCCGCTATCTTGTTCGTTATCCCCACGGTTGTCTGGAGCAGACAACAAGTAAGGTTTTCCCCTTACTCTATTTTAGTGACTTGGCGCGAAGTGTCGAACCGATGCTGGCAGCAGAAGGCTCAGTGGATTATTATATCACGTCGGGCATCACGAAACTTGAAAGTATGTTGATGACAAATAATCAGTTTTCGTACTGGCCAGGCGGTACTTACGTGAATCCGTGGAGCAGCATCTATGCGTCTCACTTCCTCGTTGAGGCACGAAAAGCAGGCTACGAAGTGGCAGACCGAGTTTACGACGCAATACTGGAAGGGTTAAGGGCACAGGCAAAATTTTCACCTGACACAGAAGACAAAGATGATGCTAAAAAGGTAAGAGCGAACATAGCAGTCGCGACGTACGCATCTTATGTTTTAGCTGCCGCCGGGCAACCTGACCGTGGCACGATGCACTATCTGAAAAACAGAGGTGCAAGCGGTCTCAGTGATTACAGCCACTTTCAACTCGCCGGGGCATTCGCCCTCAGTGGTGAGCTGGAAACTGCCCTTTCAATGCTACCGGTATCGGTATCTCCGAGCTTAAATGGTAAAGGAAACCCGGAACGGGAGACAGGTGGAACATTCAATTCGTCTGTTCGAGCCCAAGCCATCATGCTCGATGTGCTTGCCGAAGTTAACGAAAACCATCCATCAATCCCGATGCTCGTCAAGAATCTGAGTGAGGCAGCATCCGATGGAAATCGGTGGGGAACGACACAAGACAATGCCTTCGCGTTCCTTGCACTCGGTAAGATTATGAAGAAACAGATAGATAGAAATTATACCGGCACTTTCAAACTCAACGGTGAACATTTCGCTGACTTTGATGCGACTGAGATGCGCTATACCGACGAAGCATGGGACGGTGCGCGTGTACAACTCACAGTCAAAGGCAAAGGGAGTTGTTACTATTACTGGAGCGCGTTCGGCATCCAGCGTGATTCGTTTATTGAGGAATATGAACATGAACTACAAGTGCGCCGCCGCTATTTTAACAAAGATGGTGAAGGTCTCACCAGCACGTTTGTACACGGCGACCTAATTATCGCAGAAATAACAGTCAAAGCACTCACAGCGAATCTGGAAAATGTCGTCGTCGTCGATATGTTGCCCACAGGCTTTGAGATTGAGAACCCGCGTCTGGAGTCCCGAGCAGGGATTCCATGGCTGAAAGCGCAGGAATTCAAACCCGATTATCTCGACATTCGCGACGACCGTCTCATATTCTTCGGTACGTTCCCGCATCAACGCGAACGTAAATTCTATTATGCACTAAGGGCAGTTACACAAGGCGAATTTACCTTGCCACCTATCTCGGCAGAAGCGATGTACGATCCGACCAAATCTGCCGTAGTGGGTAGTATGGGTATCAAAATAGTTGCAGAATGATGAGAAGGAATAACTATCAGCAGTCAGCAATCAGCGGGAATAGCTATCGGCTATCGGCTATCGGTCATCGGTTAAAGAGGTTTTTGACTCAAGCAAAGCTACCTCTTAACCGACAACTGATAACTGAAAGCGAACGAATGGAGCGAACCGACAACCAGTTTTGCCGATTGCTGAGGGTTTTCAATTTAAAAAAGACGTTTTGGCTGCTGCTCCCACTTTTTATGATCGTCCTCTTTGCCGTTGCGAACTGGTGTTTCCCGCTGCCCAAAACACGCCTGCATCCACCCGTGTCTCGGATTGTTTTAGATCGAAATGGAGAATGGCTCCGTGCGTTCTTAGCTGACGATGGTATGTGGCGTTTTAGTCATCAGTCATCAGTAGTCAGTGGTCAGTTAAGAGGTGATTTGGTTGGACAAGATCCCTCTTTAACTGATAACCGAAAACTGAAAACCTTGACCAAGAACTCGTCTACAAATACTTTTGCTAAGGCGCGAGTTCTTGGTCAAAACTATTGGCTACACGAAGCAATACTAACAGCAGAGGATCGATGGTTTTACTACCATTGGGGGATCAACCCAGTGTCTATGGCAACCGCCCTCTCTGATAACCTCAAAGCGGGAGAGATCGTGCGGGGTGGTTCAACGATTACCATGCAGCTTGCACGACTGATGGAACCGAAAGCACGGAACGTTCCAAACAAACTTATTGAAATGTTCCGCGCCCTCCAACTTGAACTGACATATTCTAAATCCGAGATTCTCAATTACTACTTTAACATGCTACCGTACGGAGGGAACATCGTTGGAACAGCGGCAGCGTCTCGGTTTTACTTCAACAAACCGCAGCATGCTATTAGTCTTAGTGAAGCGGCACTCCTCGCTGCCATTCCGAACTCGCCAGAACGTTTGCGTCCGGACAAATTTCCAGAAAATGCGAGAAAGGCGCGAGCAAAAGTCCTGAACCAACTCCTGGCACGCAAAGAGATTTCCGAACAGCAGTGGCGGGAAGCATTGCAAGAACCTATTCCGACAAAACGTCATCCACTCCCATTTAATGCGCCACATCTCTCACGTATGTTGGCTAAAGAAGGGCGATGGAACACAGGGACCGGGGTCCCCACCCGTTACGAGGAAGGGTCAGCGGACGGCAGGATATACACGACAATAGACGCGAAGGTTCAGGAAACAGCGGCGCGTATCCTCCGCGAATATCTGAACGCGTCCTCGGAGGGCGTTGTAAGCCATCACAGGCAACCCCATAGTGCGAGCACAGGTGCAATCGTTGTTATGGATACCCGAAGCCGCCAGGTCTTGGCAATGGTAGGTTCCCACGATTTTTTTCGATCGGAGTGCATCGGGTCAGGTAAACGGTACACTTGCACCGCGTTCCCCGGGTTCCACACTTAAACCTTTCGTCTACGCACTTGGCATTGAACAAGGTTTGATTACACCAGAAACACTGCTCTTTGATGTCCCTGTTACATACAGCGGATATGAGCCGGTGAATTATGATGGCACATACAACGGCTATGTTACGGCCCGTCAGGCACTTGCCCGCTCTCTCAATGTCCCTGCCGTCAACCTTTATGCGCGTCTGAAAAATAGGACACTGCCCACTTTTCTCAAACAAGCAGGCATCTCCACACTCGCCCCTGCCAAAAAGTATGGACTCTCTATGGTTCTCGGTGGCTGTGAAGTGAATCTGCTGGAGTTGACAACACTCTACGCAGGTTTGGCAAATATGGGAGAATTCGCACCTTACCAACTCACGCTTCCTCAACCTATCAATGCGAGATTTCCCTTAGACGCTGGGAAGTCGAGCGAAATCACATCACATCGTTTACTCCGAAAGGAGACAAGTTTCATTATAACGGAGATGCTAACGACCTCACAACTACCCACCAACACTGTCAAAAATCCAGAAGCCTTTGAAATGGCCATGAATCTACCGAAGATTGCGTGGAAAACCGGCACTTCGTACGGACATCGGGATGCGTGGTGTATCGGGGTATTCACCGAAATTAACAATTGGCGTATGGCTCGGTAATTTTGACGGAAAAGGTGCTCCGATGTTGAGCGGTGCAGACGCAGCAACGCCCATTCTATTCGCGCTCTTCACTGCCCTCACAAGGCAAGACACGCATCGCTGGTTTACGCAGCCTGAACAACTGAAGATGCGAGAGGTATGCGCGCTCACAGGTGCCCCTCCTTCACCACACTGTCCTACTCGTAAAAACGATGTATATATCCCCGGTATTTCGGCTGTCAAAGCCTGTGCGATTCACAAACGCATCTATGTTGATGAAGTCACCGGTCACAGTCTCTGCTCTCACTGTCGGAATTTTCCAGCGACTCGAGAAAATTATTCTTCTGAAGAGCGTGGTCAATATTACACAGTAGATATGTCGCATAGCAATATGCAAATGAGAATATTTGAAGAGTGGCCCGCCGAGGCGGCGACATGGTTGGCAAAGAATGGATTTGCTGTGTCAGTGCTTCCTGAGCACAACCCATTGTGCACAGGCACAATTGCCGGAACCGCACCGGTTATCCTATCCCCGACAAAAGACACTGTCTACTACATACGGGACGGGGTTCCGTTAGCGCACCAAAAAATTCAGCTGTCAGCTTCAACTTCCAATCGGACACAGCAGTTATTTTGGTTTCTGGATGGTGAATTGATTTTCAAAGGGAACGCGGGGCAGCTGTACTGGCTCACCCCAGTCAAAGGGGAACATGTGCTAACATGTGTGGATGCGGAGGGACGCTCATCAGGTCCGCGCCCACTCCACATTTCATCAATACGGTAAAAAAAGCCATTAGCCATCGGTTTTCAGCCATCAGTAAAGAGGTGTTCGGTATATCTAAACATTCTTGAGTCGATCGTCATCATGCGATGACACGCGCACATATGGATCCGTCCGACAACTATTTAGCGGCAGCCTTGAGTTTGCCCCAAGTCGTCGTCAATTTCCCAACGGCATCCACAGCGAGGGCCCTTTCCATACTGGCTTTAACTTCCTCAGCAGTGAATGCAACACTCCAAATCTTAAATTCATCAATAGCACCGTTGAAGAAATTGCTGATTGCCCTGACTCGCTGCAATGCACATACCATGGTCACCGAAATCCATGCGGGCATCGCCACCGGACTGAGCTTCATCATCAAGCTCCCCGTTAAGATACAGCCAAGCAGTTTTTTTGTTCTGCGTTCCGACGAAATAGTACCATTCCGGCTCAAAACCTATAGAATTGCTGCGTACCTCTAACTCTGCGCCTTGTGTTGCGAAGTAGAATCCAAACAAAACACCACCACGGTTGAACGTAATATGGGGCCGTCCCACCCACCGTTGAGTCGATATAGCAGATCAATGCGGTTGCCGCCCTCAATTTTCTCCGCCGGTTTGAACCAAAACTCAATCGTCATCTCTTCCGGTTGATCAATGCCGAGCGGATCAAAAGATACAAACCCATTGTTAAACTCAAGTGCCTGACCAACGACCCCTTCAACCCATTTCCCGTTTTTCACATCGCCTGTGAAACCGTTAGGGGGATGTATCGCCAGCCTTGTCCCCTTTCCCCTCATCAAAAGGTAAGTGCATAAGCAAATCTTTGTCCGGATCTGCCGCGTGCCCGAGTACACAACTCATCAAGAAACACTGCAGCTGCGAAAAAATAAACGAATTGTTTCATTTTTATTATGTGTGGGAAAATCACCTGGAAACACGCTCCTATACATGCCATCAGGCATGGAACACCCACTTTCCTCCAATTTTGTGATTATAGGGAAGCCCAATCTAACAGTCAGATTGCAATTTCCCTTAACTTTATGTGTGAGGACGATATGTTTAGGTCCTGCGCTTCTTAATATGGGGACTTTAGTTCTCCCCAAGTAATGGTTAATTTACCAGTCGGTTCAACCGGTAAAACCTCCGGCACATAGCAGTTTCGGAACCCATAAACTACACTAAAAGTACAATTATATTACACAAAAATGTGTAATCTGTCAACTTTCTTCTTATCCTCCCCGGATAGCAGCAATGGTCAAACAGCCCCAACCGACAATAAATGCCAATCCACCGATGGGGTAATCGCGCCGAGCCACCGAATGCCTGTGAGACTCAGCACATAAAGGCTCCCCGAAAAAATTAAGATGCCAGCGAAAAAACACCACCCCGATGCAGCCGTGAGTTGGTTCTGCCATAGTGATACCGCCCACGCAGCAGCAATCAGTCCGAGACTGTGGTACATCTGATACCGCACCGCCAGCTCAAACGTCTCAAGCATCTCCGGTGAGAGTTTTGACTTCAGTGCATGTGCCCCAAACGCTCCAAAAACAACGCCAAGCAGGCTCAAACCTGAACCGAGTGCAAAGAAAAGATTTTGCATGGATTCCTCCTTTCAAAGTAATTGGCTGTCAACCATCGGCGGTCAGCAGTCAGGAAGAGGTCTCTGATACAGATAACCTCCAAAGCCAATACATTGATAGCCTATCTGCTGCGCGCTTACAGTTCTAACTCCGGTTTAAAACTATCCTCATTATAACTTAAATCAGACATCTCATGTCAGATGTTTTTGCAGAAGAATGACACTGAAATAAATATTTTCTTGACATTTTTGATTACACCATGCTAAGATATAATTTTAACGGCATAGCTCGCTCTATTCCGTAGTGGTTAACAGTAAAAGGAGAAATTTTTGGACGTATGAAACAATACAGGACCGATGAGATCCGGAACATTGCAATTATAGCGCATTCAGGAGCAGGCAAGACATCACTCGTTGAGGCGATGCTTTACAACGGTGGTGTGATTGAGCGTATGGGGGCTGTCGATAGTGGAACTTCTGCAGCTGACTATGCCGCAGACGAGATAGAACGCAAAACCACTCTCAACTGTTCAGTCTGTATCGCAGAATGGGAAGGACACAAACTAAATCTGATTGATACCCCCGGGTGCAGAAGATTTTTACGGGGACCTCTATAGCGTACTCCGAATTGTCGACGCGGTCGTCGTTGTCGTTGACGCGACAACAGGCGTCGAAGGTGGTACCGAAAAGGTATGGGAGGTCGCGGACAAATATGGACTTCCGCGTCTCATCTTTATCAATAAGATGGACAAAGAGAACGCCAGTTTTGAAAACGCGCTCGCAAGCATTGAAGATATTTTAGAGACCCGGGCTGTCCCTATCCAACTACCGATTGGGGAAGAGGAAAATTTCGCAGGTGTGGTTGATGTCATACAGATGGCGGCGTATCTACAACCCGATGGCAACAAACGCGCAGCGAAAGCAGAAATTCCCGGAGAATTGGAATCTCAGGCTGAAGAGACCCGCGAAGCACTCGTTGAAGTCGCAGCGGAAAGCGATGACGAACTCATTGAGAAGTTTTTTGAAGGCGAACTCACTGACGAAGAAATTCAGAACGGCTTACAACTCGGCATTTCTGAGAGTCAGTTTGCCCCCGTACTCTGTGGTGCGGCATTGAGCAATACCGGCGTGCAACAATTGATGGATATACTCGTAAACGGATGTCCGTCTCCCGTAGATGTTGGTGCGGTAAAAAGTGCTGAGAATGAAGAGGAAACCCGCGAACCGTTATCAGATGCCCCCATGTCTGCCGTCGTTTTCAAAACTATTGCCGACCCATTTTCTGGACAATTGAGTTTCTTTCGCGTCTATTCCGGTACGCTACAAGCAGACACCCAAGTTAGCAATTCGACACGAGGACAGACAGAACGACTCGGCAAAACGACCTTCATGAACGGTAAGAACGCGATTAGTACACCACAAGTAGAAGCAGGAGATATCGGCGCGCTTACCAAACTTGCGGCGACACAAACCGGCGATACGCTCTGTGACAGAGATGCTTCGATTCAACTTGCGGGTATTGACTTCCCGAACTCGGTGCTCTCTTACGCGATCCGTCCGACGCGTGAAGGTGACGATGAAAAATTGATGACAGCACTCACTCGCATGTCTGAAGAGGACCCGGTATTTAGAATTGAACGGAACGAAGTTACCAAACAGCTTCTCGTATCGGGGCTCGGAGACCAGCACATCACTGTCAATCGCGAGCGGATGGCAGATAAATTCGGCGTAGAGACGGCTGTCGAGCCGCCGAAGGTGCCATACCGTGAGACGATTCGCCGACGCGTCCAATCCGTTCAAGGCAGACACAAGAAACAATCCGGTGGCAGAGGGCAGTTCGGGGATGTCTCGATTAATATGTCACCTCTGGCACGTGGTGAAGGGTTTGAGTTCGTTAACAACATTGTCGGTGGTGCGATCCCGCGCAACTATATCCCTGCTGTCGAAAAGGGCATCCGTGAAAGAATGGGCAGAGGTTTACTGGCTGGTTTCCCGCTCGTCGATATCCAAATCGACCTCTTTGACGGCAAATACCACCCTGTCGATTCTTCAGATATGGCGTTCCAGATCGCCGGTTCCATGGCGTTTGCCACCGCCGTTGAACAAGCCGATCCGGGCTTGCTTGAACCGATTATGAACGTTACAATCACGGTACCGGAACAGTTTATGGGTAACATTATCGGGGACTGAACGGACGGCGTGGACAGGTGATGGGTGTCGAACAAATGGGGAGAAAGCAGGCAATTCAGGCAAACGTCCCGCTTGCAGAGATGCTCCGGTACTCGATTGATCTCAAGTCAATGACGAGTGCCCGTGGCAACTTCACGATGGAATTCTCGCACTACGAAGTTGCACCTGACGATGTTGCGCAGAAGGTAATCGCTGCCTCAAAAACGGAAGAGGAAGAATAGATTAGCGTAAGTCCACGAAAATGCGCAAAAGCGCGGACCCAGACAAAAGATAAACCCGCTGCCGATTCATATCCGCAGCGGGTTTACGTTTAAAGATTAGGACATCCAATGTCTGCGACTAACTATCCAAGTGGAAGATTGCCATCTTCAATTCGGTCATCTCTTCTATGCCGGACTTCGGTCCCTCTTTGCCCATACCGCTCTTTCTGACACCGCCGTATGGCATCAGGTCCGCACGCCACTGTGTGGCCCAGTTCACCATCAGATTGCCAGATTCAACCTCACGGACAAACCACATTGCCCAATCGATGTTCTGTGTGAAAATGGACAATGACAGTTCCAAATCAGAGAAAATATTCCCTTGACATTTCTACTATTTTCGGATAGACTCCTACCAAACTTAACGGACGGAGGTTTGCTCACATGGCGTATAGCAATTGGACCTTAGAAACAGTGAAGAAAGCGTTTCACTTAGAAGAAGTTAACGCCGCCGGCATCTTTTCCGGCGTAGAACCGGTGGCTCCGAGTGCACATCTTACCACGGTACTGGAGCGGAATGTCCCATTGGCCTTTGCTATAGGCACTGAGAAGGCAAAATCAGAACTGATTGTCTCCGCGGTTCTGGTTGAGCTTTGGGAGCACTTCGACCGAGACATCAGTTTTTTTTCGGGGATTGACTTTAATGTTGATGCTGAAAACGGCTTGACCGGCGTTTGTGATTTTTTGATAAGCCTGTCGCCAGCCCAATTTCATTTGGAAGCCCCAGTCATCATCCTTGTTGAAGCAAAAAGGGATAATTTGACGATAGGACTCGGGCAGTGTGTTGCAGAGATGGTTGCCGCTCAATGCTTTAATGCCGAAAGGGAGAATGACATCTCTTGCGTCTATGGTGCCCTTACGTCAGGTATAGATTGGGTATTCCTTAAGTTGGAGGGAAAGAAACTTCAACTTGATATGGCAGCCTACCAGATCGCACAGTGCGACAAAATCCTCGGTATTCTCGCCAGCATGGTAGCACAAAAGGCGTGAGCATGAGTTTGAAGGAAACGGGCAGATTTGGAAATCCGCCCGTTGTCAAAACCCGCTAACTATCCAAGTGGAAGATCGCCATCTTCAATTCGGTCATCTCTTCTATGGCGTACTTCGGTCCCTCTTTACCCATACCGCTCTCTTTGAGACTGTGGGGGTTTTTGGGGTTTGTTTTTGTGTTTTTGTGTTTGTTTTGGGTTTGTGTTTTGGGTTTGGGGGTTTTGTTTGTTTTGTGGGTGTGTTTGTTTGTGTGGGGTTTGGTGTTTTGGTGGTGGGTTGTTTTGTGTTTGGGTTGGGTTGTTTTTTTGTGTGTGGTGTGTTTTTTTGTTTGTGTTTTTTTTTTGTGGGTTGGGGGTTTTGGGGGTTTGTTTTGTTGTGGTTTTTGGTTTTGGTGGTTTTGTTTTTGGGTTTTGGTTGTGTGGGTTGTGTTTTGGTTGTTGGGGTGTGTGGGTGTTTTTGGTTGTGTGTTTTTGGGTTTTTTTGGGTTTTTGTGTGGGTTTTGGTGTGTGGGTGTGTTGGACTAACAATCTTACACATTCTATGTGTGTCTTTTGTGATAACGCCATAAGTAGCAAGTTCGGCAATGATTTCGTTGTCGCGACTAAAGTGTATGCCTTTATCATAGGAGGCAATCCTCATGAGGAAACTTTCAAAGCGAGGGTCTCTGCGGATATTGGTGAGCAGATGCGAAATGTTGGTGTTGTCTTCGTCGAGGAGCTGCACATAAGCCTCGCTGAAGTGCGCCATGGTAATGGTCTCGGCTTTAGGTATTTCGAGTTCCTCCGTGAGAATCTGGGCGAATCGGTTGATGAGGAAAGGCTGTCCGCCCGTCTGTTTGTGAAATATTTCGATGACTTCTGGTGCGAAGAATTGTCCAGTCTCCTCCGTATACTGTGTCAGGAGTTCGCGTACCTGTTCAACGGTAAAGTTGGACAAGTTGAACTCATCTTGGATATTAAATGGGGAAATCGACCTGTCGTAATTCAGTTGTGTGATACTCTTGACACCGATAATGCCTATACTGTAAATGCATCGGTTTTTGCCAGTCAGGTAGATATGGCGTAACGCATTCAGAAAACCACTTACAGCAACTGTGGGGATGCCATCAAATTCATCTATGATAAGGACAACCTTTTGCTCACCATATTCAAGGTTTACGAATCTCGCGAATTTGCTAAAAAACCTTCGCATTGAAAAGGCATTCGTGAGCTCGGTATTTTCCCAAAAATCTGCTAGTGGTTCGGAAGGTGCCCTACCGCGTCTCTGAAAAGTTGTCTGGATTTCCTCACGAAGATCTTCGTAAAGTGCTCCGTAAAAATCGGTCAGAGAAAGTTCTGCATACGTGTCAAAATTCAGTCGAATCGGGAAGTAGGTTGACGCTTCTGCTTCAAGCAGATCTAAGGCGGATTGGAAAAAGGTGGTTTTTCCCGTTTGCCGTGGTGCAAAGAGAACAATGTATCTTCCTTTTTTCACTCTCGTGATGAAATCTGCAAGTTCATCAGCGCGTGTGACAACGTAGTTATCTTCAGGAGACACGGGGCCCCGGGTTTCAAAACATCTCATTTCGGTATTCTCGCCAGCATGATAGCACAAAAGGCGTGAGCATGAGTTTGAAGGCAACGGGCAGATAACGACATCTACCCGTTGCCAAGATCGCTTAACTATCCAAATGGAAGATCGCCATCTTCAATTCGGTCATCTCTTCTATGGCGTACTTCGGTCCCTCTTTGCCCATACCGCTTTCTTTGAGACCACCATACGGCATCAGGTCCGCACGCCACTGTGTACCCCAGTTCACCATCAGATTGCCAGATTCGACCTCGCGGACGAATCGCATCGCCCAATCGATGTTCTGTGTGAAAATCGCGGCACTTAGTCCGTAGTTCGTATCGTTAGCGAGAGCGATAGCCTCATCGATGTTGTTAACACGCGTTACACCGACAGCCGGTCCGAACACTTCGTCACAGGAAATTTTCATCTCCGGCTTGACGTTGGCGAGGATAGCGGGTGTAACAAACTGGTCATACTTCTCACCACCAGTGAGCAGGTCTGCCCCATCCGCAACGGCTTCCTGAATCCATTCGGCGACACGGGTAGCATCGCCTTCTCGGATCATCGGTCCCATCCGCGTGCCTTCTGCAAGTGGGTCGCCGGTGCCGATTTGAGCAACCTCTGCTTGGAACGCATCCAAGAAATCGCCGTAGATTTTCTCGTGTGCGATGACGCGCTGCGTTGAGATACAGACCTGTCCTGCATTAGAGTAACCGGATGCTGCCGCCGCACGTGCTACTTTTTCTGGATCTGCATCGGGCATGACGATGAGCGGTGAATTTGAGCCGAGTTCCATCGTGACACGCTTCAATCCTGCGACCTTACAGATATGCTCGCCGACATCACGGCTGCCGGTAAAGGTAATTTTCCGAACACGTCGGTCTGAGCAGAGCGTATCGCCGATTTCGCCACCGGGTCCTGTTAAACACTGAATTGCTTCAGGCGGGGTGCCTGCTTCCAAAAAAAGTTCGACGAGTTTCAGCGCCGAGAGCGGCGTGTCCGTTGCGGGTTTGATGATAATTGCGTTGCCACCAGCGATTGCGGGACCTGCCTTGTGGCAGACAAGGTGCAAAGGGAAGTTAAACGGACTAATGCCAGCAACAATACCACACGGGACACGCACTGTAAAGCCAAGTTTGTTCTTGACACCCGGCGCGCCTTCAAGCGGAATCGTTTCGCCGGTTAATCGCTTTTGCTTCCTCTGCTGAGAGGGCAATAATTTCAGAAGCACGGGTAGCTTCAACCGTCGCCTCAGCAAGGATTTTGCCTTCCTCGCGGGTGATAACCTCGGCAAGTTCGCCTGCGCGTTCCACCATCAAATCCGCAACTTTCCGCAGAATCTCATAGCGTTCATAGCCGGTCAGTCCAGCCATGATCTTTGCGCCGCGTTCTGCGGTCTGAATAGCGGTTTCAACATCGCTTGCATCCCCTCTGGGGACAGTATCAACCACCGAACCGTCAAACGGACTCAGTACATCAATTTTATTGGATTTGTCAATCCATTCTCCGCCTACGTGCATTTGCATAATCTGTTTCTCCGTTTCTTCTATGGCACAGTGCGTAAGGCAGGCACAAGACCTGCCCCTACAAATGGTGTGCTTGTTATTTTTTTGTTTTTAGCAGTGCCCAAGTCGTTGTTGCCTTTCCAGCTGCATCAACAGCAGCATAGCCGGCTAACCCGCTATCCATGACATCGTTGAGTTCGTCTTCAGAGAGTGCTTCAGTGAAGAATCCGACTTCGTCAAAGAGTCCTGTTGCTGCAACGTTGCCGGGTCGCGCACCTATCCAGATCGGCGATTTACTTGTATCCAACGTCCCACCGCTTGGGTTCTCGCCATCCAATTTCCCATCAACGAACATCTGAACGTTTTTGCCATCATAGATTTTAGCGATATGATGCCACTTGCCATCGGCAATGATAGTTTTACCGTCAATACGTCCGACATTTCCCTTGACGTGCCACATAAACACCGGGTAGTCAGCATCGTGGATCCATATATCAAGATGACGGACATCTTCTGGTTCGGGCCAGACATCCCCGTTCCGCCAGACGATGTATTGCCACGAGGCGGCTTCCAATTTGACCCACGCGACAAACGAGTAGGGATCGGAATTGAAGACATCATCGTGATCAACACGGACGTAGCTATCGCCTTTGCCCGGGAATTTCAATGCGCCGCCGAACTTGCCGTCTTTTACCCAATCAAGGGTGCCCTTGATTTCACCGTCGTGTCCGCTGACGACATCTTTGACGACCTTTCCACCGTTATCCTCAAAGAGCCAAGCACTCGCCAAACCGAGTTTTGCAGCGTGTGCTGTAATACCGAATCCCATCACGAAGATTAGTAAACTCAAAATGACTATGAAAATCTGGGTTTGACAAACAGAAATTACGCTTTTCATCTTGTCCTCCTTAGACGCGGCAATTGTCAAGTGCGTCTTCATTCAATTCAACCCCTAATCCGGGTTTATCAGGAAACAGTTGCGTATCCGTCAACAAGCGGAATCGTTGATGGCGTGACAAGGTCAAACGCACGCAATGCATTAAGCGTAATCGCTGGCATAGTGGCATTCGGCATCACTGCAGCAAGATGCATGACATAGGAGGTTGTGATACCAAGCCCAACAATCTGTATCCAAACTGGGAGATGCGCAGCATTTGAAATTGTCGCTTCCCTTATGGCATTGGCAGCGCGCGAGTCCGGGTAGGCGATAATAAACGAGTCGTTCATCTTTGCCCGAACCGCTTCAATTGGATCCGGGTTCCCGAAGTGAATTGTTATCGGCATATCAGTGTGGCGTTTAATTTCCTGATAGCCTTCAATATCCGCTTGAGGGATCGGCGTTTCAAACGACTCTATATTGTAATCTTGAAGGTGGCGCGCGACCTCAAGTGTGCGTTCCGGTGTCTCAAACGAGTCATTTGCATCAACGCGAAGCTGATAATCATCCGGTACAACAGAGGCGATCGCCTCGACCTGCTCAAGTACTTCAAACCATGGACGTGCTTTGATTTTGTGGAGGCGATAGCCGAGGGCGTAAGCGTGTTTCGCTTCAGCCGCCCATTCCTCTGGTGTCATGTCAATAGACCAATAGGCGAACGACGTTTTGTCATGAACCTTTTCACCTAAAAGCTGATGCACTGGTACGCTGAGTGCCTTGCCCATGATGTCGTAAAATGCCTGCTGAAGCGGTGTCGGTGCCCAGCCGTTCATAAACTCAAACGGATTTCTACCGATATAGCGTTGAATGACTTCATCCGACTGGTGTGAGCCGTCGCCAATTCCGACGAGTCCGACATCGGTATGAACTTTGTAGACGTAGTCAATCTGGTAAAGATTGCGACGCGTCATCAGTTCGTATATGCCTTCATGATACGGCACTCTTACTTTGATAACGTCAATATGTGTAATCTTCATAAGCACCCCCGCATCCGGTTGTCGAGTTTTTCAGCGTTTCGTATCTAAATTATTCATCTCGTCGGATCCAACTGACGACATCCTCAGCCTCGCCTGTTCCGCCTTCAACACCATCACTTCCGAACGAGATGAGATCGTACCCGTACCGGTCATGTATGCCCGGACGGATATAGATATAAGGGTTTCCCCACGGATCCTCCGTAATTGGGATCTGGATGTAGGGTTCCAGCCAGTTTATAGGTATCGGCGGTGCCTCAGGTTTCTCCCAAAGTGCCTTCAAGCCTTGTTCGGTTGACGGATAATCGCCGTTATCTTTGGCATATCTATCAAGAGCGATTCCGAGCGTTTCAATGTCTGCATCGGCTTGTGCTTGTAATGCACGCCCCGCTTGTCCGAGCAACCGAGGTGCGAAAAGCACAGCGGCTATAATCCCGAGGACGACAACGACAACTAAAATTTGTATTGATGTTAATCCTGCTTGTTTAGAATCAATTGATTTCACGCATTTCCTCCACAATCCGCGCATATACATCCAACCTGAAAGGGCAAGGAATTTTGCCATATCATTCGTGTCGGGCATTTTTTTAAGTGTATCATATCCGCGGAATTGTGTCAACTTTTTCATTCAGTTATCAGTTGTCAGCAAAATAGCCGTCAGCAATCAGTCTTCAGTGGTTATCGCGGCCGGGAGGTCGCTCCTACAGCGAAGAGTCCTCAAGCAGAAAATTGAAATCATTGGAGAACTGAATGGCTCTGTGTCTCTATAGAATTCTCTTGACAGACTTTACGACGCGCCATATAATAATTTCCCAGATTTACGCAAACCTCTATAAAACAAGGCGAGGTTGAAAATCTCGCCAGCAAAGAATTAATAAGCGGAGGAATCCGGGAATGGCAAAAACAGTTTGCATTGTTGGAACAATGGACACGAAAGGCATAGAATTCGCATTTATCAAAGCGCAGATAGAATCAGCTGGGGTCTCAACGCGTGTTATCAATACAGGTATATTGGGAGAACCACAATTAACACCGGACATCTCTGCCGATGAAGTCGCACAAGCAGGCGGTTCATCGTTACAGGCATTGCGAGACGAAGGCGACCGAGGCAATAGCGTCACTGTGATGGCGCAGGGTGCCGCAGTACTTGTTGCGGAAAAACAGGCTGCAGGCGAGATTGACGGGATCATCTCACTCGGTGGCTCCGCAGGCACGACCATCGGAACGACAGCAATGCAGGCAGTCCCAGTGGGTGTTCCGAAAATATGGTATCCCACATTGGCATCGGGTGATACCAGCCCTTATGTACAATCAAAAGACATAAGTATGATGTATTCCGTCGTGGACATCGCTGGCATCAACCGTTTGTCACGACAGATTCTCGCTAAGACGCCGCGGGGCAATCGTCGTGGGATGGTGTGAACGCGGAAGCACCCGTAGCAGCGGCAGCGGACAAACGTTAATCGCAGCGACGATGTTCGGTGTAACGACCCCGTGCGTTACAAAGGCAAGAGAACTCCTTGAAGACGCTGGCTATGAAGTTCTCGTGTTTCACGCAACTGGCACCGGTGGGCAAGCGATGGAAGACTTGGTCAAAGGCGGTTTCCTCGTCGGCGTGTTAGACGTGACGACGACTGAACTCGCTGACGAATTGGTAGGCGGAATTCTGAGTGCGGGTCCTGACCGATTGGAAGCCGCAGGTCAATCCGGACTGCCACAAGTATCGCGCCCGGCGCATTGGATATGGTAAACTTCGGTCCACCGGACACTGTGCCAGAGAAATTCAGCGACCGGCTGTTCTACCAGCACAATCCGACAGTGACGTTGATGCGGACAACCGCTGAAGAAACCGCTGAACTCGGACGCATCATGGCACGCAAACTGAGTGAAGCACAGGGACCCACAACAGTCATTATCCCCACCCAAGGCGTATCAGCGATTGACAAAACAGGGCAGCCTTTTGATTCACAGGAAGCGCGCGAGGCATGGCGCGAGAATCTAAAAGCACACATCGGTGACAATGTTACAGTTATTGAGATGGATGCTCACATTAATGACGATGCGTTTGCAACAAAACTTGTAGAAACGTTGTTAGCAAGCATACAGTAGAGAGGAAAGAGATGGCACGAACTTACAGAACACTTACCGAATCAGATGTTAACCATTTCGTTGAGAAAGGACACATTGTCATACAAGACTGCTTTCCACGTGAATTAGCAGAAGAGTGGCGGGGGTTCGCCTTTAAACGGCTCGGTTGTGCCCCAGACGACCCGAGTACTTGGGAAACACCACGCATTCATCTGCCTTCTATGAACCGAGTACCGATTCAGGAGGTCGCGCCGAGGGCATGGGATGCTATCTGCGATCTTGTCGGTGGTGAAGATCGGATTGCAGATCCGTGGGGTAATTCAAAACCGTCATGGGGTGACGGCTTTATTATCAACTTCTCATTAGGTGCAGACACGCCTTGGCAACCGCCTTCTTCAGAGGTGAGCGGTTGGCATAAGGATGGCGATTTCTTCCGTCATTTTCTCGATAGCCCAGAACAGGGACTGCTTACTATCGTTGTCTGGTCGGATATTTATCCAAAAAGCGGTGGGACATTTGTAGCATGCGATTCTGTCCAGCATGTCGCGCAGCGGTTGTATGAGCATCCAGAAGGATTGCCGCCTGGCGGTTTCGGGAAACTCATTGGAAAGTGCAAGGACTTTGCAGAGATTACCGGAAAAGCGGGGGATGTTGTGCTGCTGCATCCGTTCATTTTGCATGCGGCTTCGCAGAATCTGTCTGTCCGCGCTCGTTTTATTACGAATCCACCTGTCGGTCTTGCGGAACCGATGAATTTCAACCGTGAGAATCCGGACGATTTCTCGCCGGTGGAGTTAGCGGTGTTAGATGGATTGGGGAAAGACCGTTTGGATTTCAAACCGACAGCACCGCGGGAACGTTTAGTGCCAGAGCGAGTTCAGCGTCAAAAGAAGATGCTGGAGGAACAGAAGAAGCGACTCGAGATCGGATAGGTCTTTCACAAAAAAGGCGATTGTGCGTCAACCGGTGTGTTGGCTTGGGCAATCGCCTTTATGCGTGTTTTGGTGTTGTTTCCAAAATGTTATACACCTCCCGAAACTGTCTGTTCAATTAGTCCAAGTTGTTGACATGCCTGTTTGAGTTTGAGTTGGACTTGGTTTATCAACTGGGTGACTCGCCCTGGACTGAGATGTAAGGCTTCGGCGATGTCAGCGTTTCGCATGTCCTGACGAATGAAGACGAAAACTTGTCGTTCGCGCGGTGTTAGCACGTTTAGGAGTTGCGGGAGCGCGCGTTCAAAGTTGGCGATCGAGATGTCCCAGATGAGGGCATCAACGAAGGATTCGGTTGTGGGATCCGGGGCGTTTGGCATGAACGGAATATCGGTGTCGGCTTCGGTATCTGCTGTGTTATGCGTATCGGGTGCTTCGATGGGTTCGAGTCTTTCGCGCCCATGATGTATGAATTCTTTTCGCCTTGCGTTGGTGAGGTTAATACAGATACGCGGACGGATAAACGTCCCGAAACTCGCACGGCTTTCATGTGCTGGATCAAAGGCGGCTCCTTTTTCGAGGAGCGTGATGGCGGCGATCTGTAGGAAATCGTCTCGGAAATATGGGAGTGTCGGTGCGACGTACGCCATACAGTCTGCACATCGATTCAGATCGGGGAGTAGGCGTTTGATGTTTTCATTATCAGGGTAGAAAGTGCCGTTGTGTTTGAAAGGCGGGCAATTCGTTCCCTTGCTTTGGCATCTTAATTTCATTGCCTTATGTTCCTCCTATAGACAGGTAGGGCAATTTAGTAAGAAGGTCGCGATTCGGAGATCGTTTCTACTTGCACCCATCTGGTGAGGAATATAATTTATATAGACCATTTTTTTAGCCGTTTTCGTGCAAAATATGACAAAAAGCGAAAAAATGAAAAATTGTTATGAACTATTGACTACTTTTCGACTTTTATCTCCGCCCACTGCGTCGTCAATTTTCCGTGCGGTGAAACCGACAACGCCCCTTCTGTCCAGTCGGGCCACTTCTCATCACTTGCCTCACGTGTCAAACGTCGAAGTCCCCGCGTCTCAAACCCATAGCGATAGATGTTATAATTCGCATTGGGTTTATCGTTAATCTTTATTGAGACGAGCATCGAATGGTCGTTCTCCATCCAACTCGCACCGGCGATAAGAAAATTGTTGCCGAGTCGGTCATTTATATCGGTTATTTCCTGTTTCCCACCGCCGATCCGCTTAACGATGAGCTGCATGACATCTCCATCGCGAAACCATTTCGATTCATAAAAGAGTATTCGTTGTCCGTCTGCCGACCAGCGCGGAAAGTACTTCGAAGTGAGCGGTCCGTCAAGCAGCGGATCGGGGAGGACAGGGCGCTGGTGCTGCCCGTCCGCATCCATGACGTAGATCGTTTTCGGGTCGATTCCGTTAGGAATTATGAACCGCGAAAAAGCGATCTGTGTGCCATCTGGCGACCAGTCGGGAGAAGCGGAAGGGGCATCCGCGCCACCACTTGTTAACTGTTTGACGGCGAGCGTCGCAAGTTCTATGACGAACACCTCCCATTCTCCACTGTCGGGTACTCGCAAAGGCGATCTGTGTGCCATCTGGCGACCAGCACGAATACGCATCGATGACGTTGTTATGGGTGAGGCGTTGTGGGTCTGTGCCATCTGCGTTCATGATAAACACCTCCGCTGTGGTTTGTGTCTTCGTCCTGTCCATGTATCGGGTAAACGTGATTCTTTTGCCATCGGGCGACCAACGAGGATTGGTATCTAATGCCGTTGTGTTGTGCGTGAGCCTGCGTCTGCGGGAGCCGTCATCGTTCATGACGTAAATATCATCATCGACACAAAACACGATCTTCGCGTCAACCGAAGAACTGTCGCACCCGCGAGCAAGAGCATCCAGCCAGCGAAGAAAAAACTTATTGTTCGTGAGCGCAAGGCGTGGTTTTTATGGTTCATCTGTTGATGCCTCCTGTAATACCAAATTAACCCAATTTGTAGCGCGAGGTCCCTGTGCCTCGCAATGCTGACTTGATCAAAAGACTTCTAATCAAGTTAATTTGGTATTAGATATACCGTTGAACAACGAGAATTCAATATCGAATGTCATCAAATTTCGCTTGGGGAAGGTTTCGCCTTCCCTTGCATATTATAGTAAAACCCACAATTAACTATACATTGGCGAGGTTAGGAATGCAGATCGCATTTGGGTGAGTACACCGCAAAACCTCGCCAGCGAGGGAGTATGTGCAGGATTGTTATTCATTGAAATGTCAACATATTTTCGGGCTTTACTATAATATAGAAATGAAACTGCGAAAGTTAAGACCTAATTTGCATTTTTTCACTGATTTTTTCAGAATTCTCCGTTTTTTTT
>CASHTH010000976.1:0-50839 GCA_030341885.1 Geodia barretti | reverse complement strand
TATCATCGACCTGTTTCATATTCCGCAAACACAGTGGATTTCGGTTTTCTCACGCGGAACTCCATATAATCCCACCCTCTCTCCTCCAGTATCCCTAGTCCTTGGGCCTGGCCAGACAGACCCGCAAGAACTGGTACTAGGTACAATAATTATTATGCGTTTGCGTCTAAACCAATTCACACGCAGCAGGAGCCCTGATGCTGTGACAGCTTGATAATAACTATACCATGGCCATATATTAGTATCGTTCGGTCCTAAAGCCGATTCCACACTTCATCAGGAGCCGTGATCATTTGACGTTGTAATCTAGGACTAGTACATTTACCCATATTATTATACGTTCGGCCTCTAAAGCACAGATCGCACTGCCCGCCAGGAGCCATGACATGCAATGTCGAACATTGATGTTAAAAGAATCGTTGGCATAACTACAGATATTTCTCCTTGCCCCCAACACGGATACGTTGTTCCCAGGCCCTCTTGACAATCACTACATTTCCCTGGCACGTCCCCATCGCATCAGCGGGGCTCTCCAGCGCCTACAGTATTAAGCTATATAACGTGCAGACAGTACATCACCCATCCCTATATACGAATTACAAACTAACCGTAACTTGGTGATTGTACGTACCATTGCGAGAACTTCTGTTGAAGTGCTTTTGAACTTTCGTGAGCGATTGGACTCTTCTCCTCATGTCTGCCCCTTATCCCCCGTACAGCATCTCATACAAACCTTCAAGCACACGTAGAAGGATGGAGGAGGGGAAGGTAATGATCAAGATATTTGTACGTTACATCTAATGAAAAGGTTATACCCGTAATGCACAGCACTCAAGTGCTGCAACACATTTGGAGTGTGTTTTTTAGACCACGTTCCATTTTGCACCACAACACATAGACCAGTGGATGAGTTGTTTGTTGGAGACCAGGGACAGGAGGATAGAGAGAGATAGTGCACAGCGCATTAATGACTTTTTCAGGGGGTGTGTAGTTAGGTTGTGATTTGCTCCGTCGACTTTTCTCGGAAGGTTCGTTGTCCAGAACATCCATTTTAGCCGGGTCAATCTCCAATCTCCTCAGGAGGACATGAATCATCCCTTCACTCTCAAAAACTTGCAGCGACTGTAGCAACAGATGAACATGTATGTGTCGAGGGACAAAGACAGACGAAGAATGAGCCATCCCAAGCAGTGTATTTTTGCTTACACTGTAGTCAACCTGTCCATATGTTCATAAAAAACAACCTCAAAATAATCTTTGGTTTAACTGTGCCACTCACCTGGACTTACCCGGCATTTGTTTGTTAAGGATTTGCAAACGGTTTTATAGTTATACGTACACATACCTAGGAATTACTGACCCATACATTTCTAATGGGAAGTCAATGGTGTACAAGATGGAAACCCCCAGATAGGACCCCCGAGACCCACTCTCTACACCAAAGGCACTTGTTTTCAAAACAACCCTATTCTTATTATTTGACCTCCCGAGATAGGTACGACTCCTCTACAAGGGTTTGGCACCCCATAGTGTCCCCTTTGTGGTGTGCAGGTTCCACTGTTTAGCCTATGGTTATAGTATAACCACGGCATACTGGTATATGTACAACAGTTAGTGATTCTGTTGAGTGGACTCTCACTTTGACCTTGAATCCGGGGTCCCCCACAAGTGGAGCAGTTTAGCTTGTTGAAAGTAATCAACTGATATCAAACTGTCGACGACGACAAACACCATAATGCATACCCACTCCAGTGACACGCTCAACAAATTTACCACATGTATCCTCCTGCTCTCGTGAGGCCACAGTGCAAGCCAACTGTGGCTGCAAGAAAAATTTTCCCATTTATCGTGAATCCCACCATTGACTACCCGTTGTACTATATCCCTCCTTCTGGAACTTGCACGAGTCAACTTTTGTTGCAAGCACAAAGTTGACCATGTATATTTCGTTGCAACATGTTGCTAGACCCGGTACAAGTTAGAGCTGATTTTAATTCTACCTGGCCATTTGTCACTACAAGGTTTCTAGTGTCGACGGCCTCATTCGTGTTGTGTGCATAGCGTGCGTGTGTAGCCGTGCGTGTGTGTTGTGTGTACGTGTGTTTCAACCAGACCCTTGGTGACCTAGGGCATTACCGGAGCAGAGCTGTGCAAACTTTGAGGTTTCCGTCCGAGAGCATCTGGTGGACCATTTCAAAGGCAGTCTCACTCGACCTCGGCCTCTTGGACCGAGGTTGACTGCCGTGGGGGAGAGAGCATGACAATCATATCCAGAAGTTCATGAAAACATTTACAGGGAAACTGGAATACACAAAACCTTCCCAAACGGGACAAAAATAAAACACGCCTTTTTGAACAAACGACTTCCAACAGGGCCAACAAAATTAATGCCACTACCCAACACCTCGACCGTTTACTTCCACATTAGTTAGGCAGTTAGTAGATACCCCGAAATTTAGGGATTAATAGTGATGGGTTACAAGCAGCGCTCCGGCGTTGGTATAGAGCAATAGTATTCACTAACTTGAGATTGTTGAGAAACGGACCAACAAACTGATGGTGGCTGTCCCACCAACCGGCTTGTTTTTCCCTGCTTGTAGAAAGGTTACAACCTGCATCGATGGATGGGACACATGGTACACAATCACCAAACACAACAACAAACCTGTAATCACCAACACTCACGCAACAAATTGTCACCGCCAACGATTCTCCGGTAGGAACCGACGCCTAAGGCTTATACTACCACGATTTGTGTACATAATAAGGTTAATACACTCGACGATCTGGCAGTACAGTAGTGTGTAATGGGGCAGATAGGCAGCAACATCCCACACATGCACACATACATCGTGTACGTACCGAGAGATAAGTTTAGAGAAGATTCTCGGGAGTGATGAATGTGTAGTAGGTCAGTAGAAGGCTTCAGTGAACTGCTTGACTGTGGAACCCACACAACAACACATATCATTGGAAAAACTCACAGAGGACACTCATATGATACACGTACTCTGCACATCATATAGGATATAACTAGCTAATACACACGCGGCACTAGTGGTGGAGGCAGCATATGCGATAGAGCATCATGGAGACTCCTCTGAGTGTATGTATCCGCCATCCTGAGAACCACTACAGTAACATACTCAACATCTATACACAAGCTATCCATGCCACGCACTTCATAATGCGGTTTTTACAGGAATGTGGCACATGGCTAAGTTAGAAGTGTTACTAAGATATAAACCAAGGGCACAGTGGAAGCATGCCAATTAAGTTCCATTTGTAGTACATTTCTAAATTTAGCGAATATCCTACCACATTCCTTTAAATGCGACAGCTCAATACAATGTAATATATATAATAATTATAGTAGACCAACAGCCGAGTATAGACACATGATGTGCATAAGTGCACATTTTGTAATGGGTGGTTGTAAAATAAAGGCAACAAAGTACAACAGAGGGAATGTCTGTATATGCCTGTGTCGCAGGATAGGTGACTGAGGATATGTATATATGAAGCAAGTGTGTGTGTGGTGATGGGCGTGACCTTATATACCCCTACCGCGTATCTCCTGTGGAGTGGAAATCGAGAGCCAGCAAGTGTCCTCGACTACTAAAAACAAACTAAAACAAAACTACATAAACTCACAACTAACTAAAACTACCCTCTAGCAGATCCAGTTAGTTGATGTCCTCCGAGCATCTGTAGTCATCCCGTGTCCGCCGATAGAGGGGTCAAGGTATCGTTTTCACACCCACATCGAGGTATTGTGCAACATCTCAAGCTTGAACCAGTGATGTGTATAATGTTAGCGAGTCAGAGTACAGTGATCCTGACTAGTGTCTCCGTGGGCAGCCTCAAGATGTGTGTAATTTGTCGATCTAGAGTTAGTCGCAAGCGTTGTAAGGAGACTTCGCTTTCCACAGGGTTAGCATGTGCTAGTACGCAAGAGACAACTTCCCAGTTATCCCTGTTTTATAGCAGCGTCTCTGTCTCTGGGGATAACTTTTTCTATAGCATGTGCGATATGTGGACATGCTGTGTTTTTCAAACATGCATTGGTGAATTGAAAGTGTGTGGTGAAGCCATTGAAATTAGGACAACAGTGGCAATGCGCTGTTGCGCCCTCTGGCTTAGTAGGCAAAAGCCTTGCAAACAACACGAACATGTACAACACACAGTAGCTTTCGGCGGTGGTACTCCCTCCTGCTTCCCCTCCTTCCCTCCCTCCCTCACTATGCTCTCTTCCTCTCCCTTCCTCTTCTGTTTTCCATCTCTCTCTCTCCCACTCTCTCCCTCCCCTCCTCGCTCCCTCTCTCTTACGCCAGGTCCCACACGCTGAGGCCACAGAACGACCGCTGGTCATCGCTGAGCTCCTTTTGGTCGACTGACTCCCGAGTGCTGCTAACGTCCCTCCTGCGCCGCACAGACGGCACTGGAGACATACACAACACATACACTCTGGTGTTTGCGATCCAAGAAAACTATAACCAGTTCTGTCTAAACAGCCTGTTCACAAACCCATACACACACATTACTCAGCAGAAAGTCCTTGTTTTAGCATTGCTGTCCCTTGCCAATAGCATTCTATATGCAGGGCTCTAATTCACAGAAAATATCCGATCAGATTGACTAATAAGCATGTAATGGGCGCGCGAATAGAGCATATGTACTTGCCATTATCAAGTACACCAGATACATACATTCTCTACCATCCTCTGTCCCATTGCTGGATGGGTTAGTGGGGTTACACAAGCCAACATACATACAAAGAGTTTCACGGCATATGAAGGCCTATAGGTACGGACCTGTCTTCGACTCTTTCTCTTCTTTGGAGGCAGGGCAGGTGGCCCACACTCGGCCATGGGGATGTAGAGAGGCTGCATCAGCGTGTCGTCGAAATGGTAACCCTTCACTATCTCCTTGTACAACATGACTGCAGTGAAGGAGGGAGAGATGGAGGGTTGAAGTAAGGCAAAATAAAGAGTTAGGCGGCATGAATAGTGGGAGAGGAAGAGATGGAAGAAGAGAGGTAGGAGGATAGAATGAAACATGAGAGAGCTACAGAGGGGGAAAACATAATATTGGAGAGGGAGAGAGGGAGAGAAGGGGGGTGGAGAATGAAGGAGTTTAAGAAGGACAGAGTGTAGAAGGGAGAACGTAGAGAGAGAGAGGGAGAGAGGGAACCTAACCCCCACTTACCAGTTTTCTTCTTCAGGGGGATGGGTGGCGCTTTTTCCTCTCCCCCCGTTTCTGCTTGCCCCTTCATCAGGTCCTCGTTGTATCTCCTCACGGCACGAATGGCGGATACCACTTCGTTACTGGTGGGCTGTGGCTAATGAGAAAAACAACCGTCATATCTCACTACAGTCTCTAAGGAACCCCTGCAAATGGAGACACACCCAGCTAACAGGGAACCACAGCAGTTTTTTCATGCATTTTGCGATGAAAAAAGGACACCTTACTTCCTTTGGTGTCTGGATTACAGGGGCTTCTACTTTAATTACTACTCGTGCCATTCTCCCAATAAAGTTTTTGCCTATGTGGTGTATATGCAATGGGACATACCAGTTGGTCCATGGAAGCAGGTCGGTCAGAGCGAGGAGGTTTGGGGGGCGCGGCCTCGTTGTGCAGGGCTCCACGTGGGATGATGGAATCCAGTCTGACTGGTACCATCGGAGGTCGGTCCCCCTCTGGAGGTACACATCACGTGACAATCATGTGACACACGCAAAAGAATGCAACGACATACACATTTTGTGACATAAGCATTAGCAGTACATATGCAGTATGCCTATGTAGCTAACCAACAAGTTTAGATTGTAAAATGACTGTTGGTCCTCTCGAGTTGCTATTTTCGCAGGAAACATACTCAACCTGCTAGCATGTCTGTAATACAAGTAAATACATAGTGATAGAGACACATCCTTTTTGCCCCACCACATCAGCTCATAAGGACTAGGACCAATCTATACAAAGTGCAGCAAGACTACAATAGAGACACAAACCATTCTGAGAGTCACTGAGAAGCGAACTCGAACTCTTTGACTTGGAATGACGGCTGTTGCTGTGGCTCCACCTCAGTTTGCCTCTCAGCTGAGCCATTTTACCACCACCTCGATATCCTCCTTCAACCACCCTTCTCTATCTACCCTTTCCTATCCAACCTTCCACTATAGCAGTCTCTTTCTACACTACCTATATATACTCCCTACTCCATAGAGGGCTCAAACACAGCAAGTGACTAAAGGGTATGTTAGACCGCTGTATTTATGCTCCAACATGAAAGGAAAAGAGCTTGTGTTTAGCAACATGCATGGTTTGTACTAGTATACGTGCACACACCTGCATTGCTTCTGGCAGTTTCAATTATCCCATAAAGCAGGCAGCATAAGTAAAGTCTTACAAACTCCCGTGTGGGATGATAATGTATTAAGATTCTATCAAGTCACTGTACGAGTTCGGGGTAATTGGTGAGAACGTGTGAAGTTTTTTGTAATTGTTCAATTTACTGCCAACTCCCACCCCTTTGCATCCCTCTCCCTTACTTCTTACATCCTCCATCACATTTCTTCCCTTTCTCTTTTGCCTCTCCTTCTCCCTCTCTCCCTTCTTCCTCTCTCCTCTTTCTCTCCTTCCCTCCCTCTCTACCTTCTTCCTCTCTCCTCTTTCTCTCCTTCTCTCCCTCTCTACCTTCTTCCTCTCTCCTCTTTCTCTCCTTCCCTCCCTCTCTACCTCCTATCTCACTCCCTCCTTTCTCTCTTCCCCCTCCCCCTCCCCCTCCCTCCTCTCACTCACCACTGCTGCTAGAGTGCGACGGGCTGGGTCCAGGGGTGGAGGTCGGAGGAGAGGTGGTGCCAACTCCTTTCCTTTGTTTCATTGGCAGCGGAGGAGGTACATCGTCATAGTTTTCTCTCCTTATAGGAGGCTGAGGGGGGAGGACAAAGAGAAGAATAATGAGAGAATTAAGGCTGGACGGATGGAACAAGGAGGGAAAATTTACATATAGTGATCGTCATTACATCGCTGTGTGTAAGGCAGTGTTGTGTGGATCGTCATTGCATCGCTGTGTGTAAGGCAGTGTTGTGTGGATCGTCATTACATCGCTGTGTGTAAGGCAGTGTTGTGTGGATCGTCATTGCATCGCTGTGTGTAAGGCAGTGTTGTGTGAAGATGTGTGTTAATTAAATCTTACCCTTGGAGGTTGGCCGTTGACCTGTTGGTTCCTGTGATTTGAGAAAGAAAGGGCAAACCTTAATATGCACACTCCGAACATTTTTCAGACACTTAACCCTCGGCACGTAAGAAAAGCGAGGGTTACAGCACTTGGTCTGTGTGTGTGTGTCGATTTGTCTGCGGCTATTCCTGCACTACAAGCTACATGGCGGTCTATGAGTGGTCTATGAGCGATACCAAGGCAACCGGTACCATATGTGCGAAACATCACAACAATCCTACATGCTATAGAACATAACTTTGTGAACAGCTGAGGCTTACAGCAGAGAGAGTTACATACAGCTGGACTCACACTCTCTTCTTCTGTTTGACAGGCAGTGGAGGAGGCATGTCGTCACCGTGACCCAGAGCCGAGCCGTGATGGCCGGGGAGTCTCGGCTCAGGGGACCAGCGACCGTTCACCTTTGGACTCTCTGACGCTCCTCCTGGTATAATGGAGAGAGAATGGGGCTCAGCATGATACTTATTAACAGTGTTGAGACTAGATTCACAGCGTTGCATTGCTTTCTCTGCAAAGATAGAAATGGATTTTATGCTCGCGATGAGTCTTTGGAAGAAAGGACAAATCGGTGGAGACCCAAATCCAATTCGATAACGTTAGAGCCTACAAAAAGTTCTGGATAAACTTTGGTAGATGAGAGGAGAGAGAGAGAGAGAGAGAGAGGGGGGGAGGGGGGAGGGCTCACGAGGCATGGTGTGTCCTCTCCTGTCATGGGGATAGCCAGCAGCCGTTCTCCAGCCACTGAAACCAAGACAAACCAATCATCAATCAAACGTACACAGAACATAGCTAATGGTAAGGGTGTCTGATTCTTTGGACAATGATTCATAGCTAAAACTCTAGTTTGATTTGCTCGAAAACTCTAGTCAGATTTGCTCAAAAACTCTTGCCAGTACAGTGACTTTTCCTCTTCAATGCAGCATGCAGTAAAGGAAAGAGTTTAGGAGGGTTTAGCCATGTAGTAGGCTTTCTGTCTTACTAGAGTATTGGGGTATAGAAGGAATGCAGTAAAACTCTCTCACGTGGCATGAGGCTCCCCAGGCAGAGGTGGCAGGAGGGACCTGTCCATGTCGGTGAGTGCCCCCGCGGGGGGTGCGGTGAGGGTGTGGGAGGGGGAGGTGATGGGGTGAGGGTGTCGGGGGGCGGGGATCGGGATGGGAGGGGCGGCGAAGGTATCAGTCTGACTCCGGTTCCTACCGTTCCACTCACCACTCTGTGTAATACAATGGCAGACAACACTCAGACCACAGTCTAACAGGTTTTACCAGTCGGTCTAACAGTTTTTACCGGAGCATGCAATCTCATTGGACGATACACAGACTCTCTAAATCTCTTAGAGCTATATTCCAGACTCTAAGTAAGAGTTTATGGACTTTAAACTTAGTACATGTGCATGTGTTACGCCATGAGCTTAGCCTGTCAGATATCTCACCATACATTGCTATTGTGTATGTGTCTCTACATGGTACATACACATGTATGTTGGTTATGACGACGCCTTTCTCCCTTTTCTACATTATATCACACATTGAAATCTGAACTGAAATCTGAACTTTTGAACTGTATTGAACTGACTATGCTTACACATGCACATGGCTCTGTACACGTGTTATGGTGTATGACTTCCCACTACATGTATGTACAATCAATAGGCGAAGTACATGTCCATATGCCACAAACAGCACCCACACAACATGTGTCTGCATACACAAGCCTTACCTTTGATCACAACACCTTAGCTTTACACCTTCTCTAGAAACCAGCCTTCACTTGCACTTCTCTAGCTACACTTGTCTAGCTACACTCTGACAATACTGAGAACCTTTCTACCAGTTTCAACACTACTCACACGCACTGCAGCCTTCATTTCTAAGCTTAGAACGCTCAACTGTTGCTCCCAGTTCAACGTATAGACCACGTGTGTATATATGTATGTATATACCCTCTCATAGAGCTGGTACTGGAGCGCTATATGAGCATATGCAAGAGGTGTGTGAATGTATCGGTAGAGGAGGTTGTGTGTTAGAGGTGAATGGCGGTGAAAGGAGAGCTGTTTTCAGTCCAGACAAGCACAGTGAGAGGGCAGTTTGAGTCGTGTTAGCAGACGAACACGCGAGCATTGCAGAGCCAACGAAACCGCACGTACCTATACATTGTACACTTGTACAACCCATAATAATGTGTAAAGGTATAATAATTGTCTGTCAGACATATACCAGCAACACCACTGTACAATTATAAACACCTTTACATTTCTATGATCCCACCGTTCCATATGCACATGAAGAGTGCAAGAGATCCCAGCAAGAGGTATACATGTGCATCGTAGGCTACACCTAACTCAGTGACCAACTTATGAAACTAACTGTGGTAATAGAGAGAATTCATTCAGCCTGTCCATTTGAGAAATCCCGGCCTATTGCATGCACCTTGTGGAAGATATCTTTGTCAATGGCTCTTTCACAAACCTCGAGGTTTTCCACCACACATAACGGGTTACATCTGCTGCTCTTATTACGTAATCTTACATAAGAACCGCCACCTCACCATGGTGAGGTCGTGTCTGTCTGGGGAGACTCGGTCTGTTGAGCCCGATCGTCTCTTCTCCTCGTCAGACGTGCTGCTCTCAGACAACATGGAGCCGAGGGATTCTCGTCCCGTCGGGGGCTTCCCCATACCAGCCGGGAGTCCCCCTGTGCGTGTCAATAGGGTTATGTAATGATGATGTAATATAGGTACGAAGACAACAGGTTTTCATTCAACAGCTAGAGGAATAGGTGTACATTTTCTTTGAGGAGGAGAGATGTTTATGTGAAGAACACAGGGTATATAAGGAATTGTAGGGCCTTCTTATATTATGGAAGATACCTCATTTTGAATGTTCTGGTCGAAAAAGGCACACTATGTACATGCAATAATTATACTGCTTTCACAATGTCCATTGCTTTAGCTGCTTCTATCTCTTCCCCTCTCTCTCCTGCCCCCCTCTCTCTCCCCCTGCTCACTTGCAATGGGCTGCGTGGAGACGATGGGCAGACTGATCTTCCGGTCTCTCCCTCCTCCCTCCACCTTGAGGGTGGAGATCTGGGGGAGGGAGGCCGGTTCCAGGGGACCCAGCGCACCTGTCGAGTTGGACGAACCCAGCGATGACCTGGAAGGGGGTGAGAATATACATATTATATGTGTGTAGATAATTACATAAATATGGGGCAAAAGAGAAGAGAGGGAGGGAGAGGAGGGTTAGTGTTAGTAACTTGCAAAAAGATGGGGTGAAAGAGAAGAGAGGGAGGGAGAGGAGGGTTAGTACTTGCAAAAGGATGGGGTGAAAGAGAGGGAGAGGGAGGGAGAGGAGGGTTAGTACTTGTAAAAAGATAGGGCAAAAGAGAGGGAGAGAGATGGGGACATATTAGGAACACACACACACCTGTGTGTTAGAGCAATATTTTAAGGTTTGTGTATGAAATGTGTTGAGTATGAAAGGCGTATGGTGGTATAGGAGTCTCACCTCCTCTGTCTCTGGACAGTGTCAGAGAAAGTTCCGGAAGATCCAGACAGCTGCATTTGAGTGTCTTCCACCAACTTTACCAGTTCCTGGGGTCAGAGGGAGGGAGGGGGGAGACAGAGAGAGAGAGAGAGGAGAGGGAGACAGAGGTGTTAAAAAGCTACATAGGGCAAGCATCATAATGCATGTGGTGATGTCCCATGATGCGCGTGTAACATCAATGTTGGGTAAAAATTACACCTTTCGCGAAACATTGTCAAATTTCCTGCAGCTCACACACCAAAAATGTCCTGCATTCTATACTCAACCTTTGAACCCAATCCTGAGGCTCTGCCAAGTATGTAGCGGATGTGTGGGTACACGGAGAGTGTGGGCCAATGTAAGCAGTGTGGCACCTGGGCAGCCAAGGCATGCAGTAACACGTCTAGTTTCAAGAGACCATGTAGTGACGAGCATTCCGTGGTAACCACCAGGAATGCGCAGTGTAATACGGGAATGCCGCGCACGGAACCACAAACTTCCATTAGCCTCGGTTTTGACCCTGCGAGGTCAGGCAAGGCAGGGTTTAAGCGTTGTTGCTAGTGCATGGGGCTTTACACTTTGAGTGTGAGCACTTTAAGACTGTGTGTGACTGTGCACGTGCAGAGAGACACACAATTTTAGCAAGGAACTAAGGAGAGCATTCTAAACTATGAGCCTGTGACCCAGCGAGGTAAGAGAAAGGTCGGCACAACACGTATGTGCATAAGCACAGCAAAAGAGCCTTTTACTCTACCGAGCTGATTGTCGAAGGGAACACACTAATGTTATAGTGGCCAATCCACCTTTCAAAAACAAGGTCTACAAGACTTGGGGACTTGGACCTGAAACTGGATATGCTTTACTCTAGTATACAGGCTGATCTTTAAGGCTAGAAAATTTTCGACGCTCACATAATATTATGTGGCAATAATAAAAACAGTCATTCCAAAAAACCGTAAGCTTGTTTTACTCACCAATTATCTCTGGGGCTCAAGTATTTTGTGTGCTAGTGTGATTTGATTCGCGAATAGAAATGTCACACGCATAATTTTAAAAAATGCACAATTTTTGTTAAAACTTTCGATTGATTGCAGGTCTCAAATTTTTGTAAAAACTTTCGATTGATTGCAGGTCTCACCCCGAGGGCAGTTTCGAACTCCTGGATCCAGTTCCGGACCAGTTTCCCGCTGGCCGTGGAGCTCATTGGAGGAGATCTGGAGTCAAAGTCGGCCCACTTGACCACCTTTGCCACGTTGACGTAGAGGATCCTCTCACACACGTCCATCCTGGTCTTCACCCTGTCATGTGCGGTGTCAGTGCAGCAAGCAGTGATGATAGCTCATGTCAAAGATGAGTGACATACATACTGTATAGTGGGTACATAATGGTAATTTTGGTAAATTCACTTCGAATCTTATGAAATCAATTTTCATTTGGTTTTTGTAATGTTCTCTGCCAGTCAGCGAGCGAGGCACACTAAAATCAAATTTCATTGAAAACATAGAATATCGTAATCTTGCAAGTTGCAATGTATATGTTTTAGGAAAGCAACTAAAAGGAAAGCCTAAAAAAGGAGATGATACATAGGAGGGAGGGGTCTGGAGGATGGATGTGTAGGGGTGTGTAAGGTATAATGTTGCCCTAGTGTAACAAGGAGGGGAGGGAAGATGGTGGGAAGGTTAGACAGTGAGAGAGAGAGAGAGGGAGGAGAGATGCCAAGGCCAGGTGTAGCGGTATACCAAGGACAAACATGGCAACAGTACCACCTGAAACATGAACCACTCCAATACTCCAGCCATTCTAACGAGGAGCACACACACACAGACAATGAAACTCTGGCACACACCCCATAGGACCAGCCAAAGCTTCTGGAACAATCTACATACTCCTGAGGTGTGGTCAGTCTCTAAACACACACTTGTGGACACTTTACTAGGCAACAGGGCATGAGGTGCATTGTATGTAAAGACAGCAAGAGAGCCCACAGAGAGCCCAGGTGAGGCCAGTCTAGCACTAGCCAAGTCTAATGGAAGCTGTATCTTATCTATTAGACTCTAAGAAAGATAACAAGACCCTAGCTGGTCGAAGAAAGGTGGAAGTTCACTCTGGTATCACTAAGGACCCACTACGGCTAGAGAGGGCATGTCCTTCTCCAGTTCGAAATGCTCAGAGGCTTTCCGGGAACCTCTTCCGTTTCAAAGTCGGCAATCAGAGGAGACATTTGGCAGTATACACATGCAAACATAATGACACTAGAGTTGCGTGATATAGAGCTACGGCTGCCACCTGAGTATTATTATTACAACAACTGTGCATACCCGTCAAATTTCTCTAGGACCTCAGAAGTGAGGAAGTGATGTGTGGTGGTGATGGCGCTGTCAATCTGGATGAGGAGGACTGTGGTCACCTGGGAGAGGTTGAAGGTTGTCCCGTTGTTTACTGCAGCTACAGTGTGTGTGTGTGTGTGTGTGTGTGGGGAGGGGGAGGGGGTGAGAAGTAGGAAGAAAAAAGAAAGAAGGAAGAAGAAGGGAGGGGAGAGAAGTATTGACATGATATGTGTTTGCCAATGAATCACAAAACACCGTAAAACCTCAGAAGAATGTTCATGACATGAACACCAAAATGACATGCATTGCCCTATCACTAAGTATGGTAGTACTTAGTAGTATATAGGGATGACACAGGTTGTCCTGCATTATGCCCATACATTTGAGATTCACAGGTTTCACTTTCATATAAACAAATGTGTCCCTGCCTGCTGCATACATTTTCAAGACAGTCCTCAAACTGAAACACAAAAGGCTTCCTCCTCAATCTTACGGTGTCTTAGGAAAAGAAACGTGTGCTGGTTTTTTAAACCATGCGCAGAAGAGAGAGAAACGTAACGATGGCCGACTCACAATTGATCATCTGCATATGAACACCGATACTCCTCTGATGCTGCACCAACTTTATATACAGTCCATCAGTACCTCCCTGAGAAACAATGGACATTACGTCGTAATGATGTAATCGACTAAATGAACGTAATTACCTTGGGACCGCTGATGTCCTGACCAGGGAGGTTCCTTGTCTTGTCCTTGGTGGATTTTGAAGACTTTTTGTCTTTCCTGCGAGAAATGGTAAAAGTTAACATCTTTTGTAGTGGGCACACCAATCCACTGTATAAAGGATATGGTTTTAATCAGTACTTAAGCATACTGTAACCTACGAATAAAGGACAACTCTTTGTTAAAGGACACATGTGGCCTTTACTTGGGTGTTGATTGAAAAAGATGGGAGGGGAACGACATCGATTTTGAAGAATGTAAAAAGGAGAGAAAGGGGACAGTCAAATATTGAGAAACTTACTTTTTAGTCATTGTCTTGACAATATCTATTGGGAAAGAGAGAGGGAGGGGGGGGGAGGAGGTGGAGAGAACAGAATACATCTCAGTGGCAATATTTACATTGCAGTTTTATAAGCTTGCGGTAGGTTCACATATCATGCCAGGTAATGGTAACTGAAGCTATTACTGCATTAGAATAAGTCCCAGGTACCGTTGTAACTGGAGTTATCGCTGCATTACGTCTGTAACAACGCCCCTTTACAGGTAAATATTGTACATATACGAACAGTCCCAAGGGTGTTGTAATAGTGGTTATCACTCTGGTATTAGGAAATCCCCAACACAGTGATGTAAGGACAGTATCACTGGTAGGAGTCTAGTGGGGGGAGACCTGCCTACTTGTATATACACAAGTTGCCAGTTTTGATATGGCTCCAGTATCGTGTTCCAAGAACTCCATATAAGTGTATGTGCACAAGCTGTCGGATGCCACAAGTGAGGTCATAATACACTGCAGACTATAGTCAATAAAGGCAGTGTATGTATTACGTGTGTATGCATTGTATATACAGCATATTACGGTATGTGCAGTGCCTGACGCGTTCAGATGACTAGGGAGGCTCGCCAGTAAGTAATCCCAGAACAATAGCTATTTATTACATCATTACGGACACTTAATGACTTAATTTCCAGGGATATGCTACGTCAACTCGATTTAATTGCAAATCCAAACATCATCAAATTCTATGGGGTCATGATATAGGTGGGATTAATAGGGAGCAGATTAGCTGGCCAAATATGGTAGTCCCCACTGGTGGGAAGCCGAACTGACTAGAGAACACTAATTAACGTGGATCCATAATGTGGTCACCACACAGGGCCATACATACACTTATGTGTGTTAAAATCATTATCGTAACATTATGCACTGCTTACTACTAATTATACATACATATACTCAGTCCACAGTGCATAGTATGCCACAACACTACAATGGCATTACAAGGGCGTGTGTGTGATTCAACATGAATGAGTAACCAATTTCTTACCTTGCAGTACCATTGTACATAGGACTGCAGAATGGCAGTGCTGCAGAACAAGGGAGTAGACTATACACACTCGGTGGTTCACTTCTATAGCCACAGCCCAATGATACACCTGTATCTACTTTCAACTGTACTAGTAACACAAAAGACTTAGGGCTCACAGAGCTTTATCCTACACTTACTACAGCTCACTCTGATACTAAACTGACACCAGAGCAGTGAGCTGATACATAAGTATGCCACACACACACCCACTATATTATAGCGAGCCATGACATCATCTTACAGTACGGCTTGTATTGATAGGAAACCCTCCCCGAGTGACATATTTGTGAACATTCCTGGGAACTTGGCAGCCAGGCCGGCTGCGTGAAATGCAGAATGTACTGCTGGCAACACAAGACAACAACACCTGTGTGCGGTAGTATAGCCCCAATGTTTCACTGGTGTAAGTGGAAGTTAGTAGTCCACTGCGAACACTTTGGCAATTGTTTGTTTACACGTGGTGGCAAATGGTGCAATAGTCCCTTCTCTCTATTTCCTCTTCCTTCTCCCCCTCCCTCTCCTTTTCCCCCCTCCCCCACTCTTTCCTCCCTCTTCCTTCTCCCCCTCCCTCTCCTTTCCCCACCTCCCCCCTCTTTCCTCCCTCTTCCTTCTCTCTCCTCTTCTCCTTCCCTCTTCCTTTCTCATATCTTGTTTGCCCATTATTTTGCATTTTCCCCACCAAACTAGCTTATATAAACAAACAGCTCTTTCCTCAATTGCAACCACAATTGCAACCACAATTGCATGGTGACATTGACATGTGTGCAAGAGGCCCCAAATAACATAATGTGTAGATTAAACCAGAACAAACATTACCAACATTGACAGGTAATCACAACAATAGAAACACCACTGACTGCAAACTATAGCCCTTCCACCAACAAACCCCTTCGGCCAGCTTCTTGCTCAACCACACATGCTGTACATGTGCTCACTCCTCACGTTTATGCAGTAATACGTATGTCACTGACTAGACATGTAAGTGCCCTACCAACCACCCCATCATAGTCCCATACATCTCAGATTCTATTCAAGCATTCATACTATGTACAGCATGTTAGCGACAATGTCCTGATATCAGAGGCAAACCCGTCCTAAAAAGCTATACAGTCGAACTACGATAATATGAACTCCAGGGGACCATCACAAAATGTTAACATTAAAAGGACTAGTTGTATCCGTGTTATAATGCCTGGGGATTTCAAAGTGGTTCGTATTAAGCAGGGATTTCGCTTTAACAGTGTTTGTATTAACGAGGTTCCACTGTACCATACACGCCCTAATAAACAGCTTGTCCTGATTTCTGAAGCTTACCGTAAACAGCTTCATGTCCTGATTCATAGTATATACAAGCCACACAGTCACACACTAGTACATACATATGTAATAGCTGTGTTAAGTCTGTGAGACTCTAGCTGTGAATACCTGAGGTCAAACCATGGCTCAGCCTTCTCCCTCGAGAGTAAACCTTTGTCGAGAATTCCTTTAGCTCGTTCAGAGACATTGCATCCCTTTTTCTCACTCACTGCGCTCTAACTCTGTTTTATTTTTTTACTCTGACGTATGAAAGCACTGGTTTTCTGCCTCTCTCTCAGATCAAACACTAGCTACGGCTACACTACTTTGAACAAGACTCTGTGCTATAGTGCACCGAAAGTGCAACCGATTGCTAGTGCGAAATACTTCGAACTCTCGAAATCGATAGAGTTACAGCACACACACACACACACACACACACACTGACTGACTGTAGAAATGTACACTGGAATCTACAAAGCAGCACTGAAGTGTGACAGAAGATACAGTTGCTATATATATATATATGAAGAGCTAGAGACAATGAGGATTGTATCACATGACCACATAGCTCAACTTCCAGAGACAATAGAGGGGCCTTTAGCAGTGGGATTCATTATACTGTACTGCTGAGCTATCACAACTGGGATTGAAAGAGCATCTTGAGCTACCCTAACTCTTAGATGATTTAGTTTTTGCATGGAGCAGGAGGGCAAACTAACAGCAAGGCGCAGGGCTAGCCGCTAATATACAGCATTTGCCTGCACATAATAAAGTGTACTGCATACAAACATACACTAACATTGTACTGCGTGTGTAATAGATATCGTACTATACAACCAAATAGAGCTGTTATTTGAATAACACTTACTTAATTATCTTTTGGCATGGGCAAACACAAGGAGACAGGGAGAAAGAGAGAGTGCGAAAGATTTAAATCCACAGCGCTGTAAACCGCACACTGGAGGCAGCAAATCTCTTTTTTTATGCAAATAGTCAAGTGTCACTCAGGTCCGAGGCTAACAAGGTTGCCGTGAATGCCTAAATTGGTCTGTTAGCACCATTGGTTCCTTGGTGCGGGACATAAACAGTGCCAAAAGTTACCCAGTCAAAGGACGCTGTCCTATGCCAGCATGTATGTAAGTTCCTTTACAAGGTCACCGTAATACTAGAGGTACTGCAGCCAGTGCTCCTGCCCTTGCTACATATGGTCATCAGCCCAGGAGGGTCTGAGGCTACCATATATATCCCCACAGCTGCACTAGGGCCAACATTGGCTTGGCAGATGAGTAGGGTACACCGGCGGCTGCCTTACTGTCCAGACTCATTCAAACCCTCTTTCCCCTCCTCTCTCTCTTTCCCTCCCGCATTGGGTTACAAGGCCATGGGGGCTACATCTGAGCATGCAAGTTAGCAACTCAGAATAAAGTGTACACCTCAAAACACGGACAACACAGATGTATATACACAGAGACATGTATATACATAGATACATACATTAGTGTACATAAGGCAACGTATGCAGTAAGCTGTACTACAACTATGTTATGTACAACTGTAGTACACAGTCATGTGAACGCCATAGTACATATACTCCAGGACTGCACCGCTAAATACTGTGGGATGGATAGCGAGACTGGCGGCACCAAAACTACTCTTGTGGAAATTACTCCACGTATTATCTCAGGAATGCCGAGAATGTGCCAAATTAACTCTGCAAGTATATACACCTTACGCACCGAAGCACAACTAACGAACCAAAAACAGTCTCCGCCTACCTTCAGCGACAGCTCCAAATCTCGAGGGACTACGAGAATTAGTCGCTACGAACAGAACAGACGAAAAACTAGTGCTACAACAGACACAGCACTAACGATGGTCTTCACTAGAGAGCCACGAAACGTGCCAAACCTAAGAACAGAGACTCACATAACAATCTGAAGAATGCATGAAAAGAAGGAGATGACGATGAACAGAACTCCCTATCATAGCCCCATACATCTATATTATGCCACTATAGGTACATACTTTGCCCATTTCTATGTACACTGTACATGGCAATCTAACGTTCTCATGGCATGAAATAGTTACGTAACGGCGGGTAACGTACGGTCTAGCGAGACTGGTCTGTACGCACACAGGACGTGGGGGTAAAGACAAACATCCCAAGTATTTGTGTAGAGGAGCTAAAATAGACAGGACAAGGAAGCTGTTGTTTGCTCAGGGCAACTCCAGATGCTTTCACTTCCATCCATATGCTGGACTGGTCATATAAACCTGGCCACTGCTCTGGCCTCACGGACAAAAGGTTAGGTTTAGTTAATCTCACACATCTGCCTACGGTCTTGTTAGTTGCACAGTTCACTGCTTCAAAAACCTGTGGATCTGTACTGTCAATGACCCATGTCCCCATGTGTTCACACACACACACACAACAAAGGCGGACACAGTATGTTACCGGTGGCCTTCTTGAAAGTTCTGTGAGGAGCCCTGGGCAAAGTACGGTAGTGCATACTGTTACTGGACTGCATCTTTCCTCTCTATCTCCTTCAACAACCAGCAAACTCTCTCTATCTCTGTATCTACTTCCACAGATGGGCCAAATCTTTACTAAATCCTACGCCAGCAAATTTACTAAATCTATATAACACCCTCTGGAACTACGTTTGTCTGAGCTACAGTTTCCACGAACTGAACTGCTGGGGACCCAACTGCTCACAGGCTGACAGACTAGGCTGACTGCTGGGACCCAACTGCTCACAGGCTGACAGACTAGGCTGACTGCTGGACCCAACTGACTAGGCTGACTGCTGGGCCCAACTGCTCACAGGCTGACAGTCTAGGCTGACTGCTTACACTGGCAGGCGTAACAAACTTACACCAGCACACATCTGACATTTCTGATGTCTTTGAACACAGTACTATACTACGCGACACGACGCATCATAGAGTCGACCTAGTAACATTTGTCCACCTATTCAACCCTGCGCCACATCAGCTTTTGTCGAAGGTTTTGTTTCACTGCACGCACACACACACACACACACCCACATTAACTGTCTACATGCATGCAACGACTGTGTTTACTGTGTCGCTATAGCGGCAGCTATTGACGTTGCCGTGGGGTGGGCTCTGCGTGCATACAACACCAAATGGGCGCATTAGGTGCTCTGTTAGAAGTGAACCAATTTGTCTCGGAACCATTCCGCGTCACCTCTTTTCTCAAGTTCAATCTGAGTACAGTACTGTAGTCAATAGTGTGTACTGTGAGGGTGTAAGTAGAAAGCGATACTTGTACAACTTTCCATAGGCAAAATGTGTATGACTTTTATCTGTGGGTTAGTGAGTATATATACGTTCTATCAGGACTGGAACACAACCAAATGCTCCACAGCAGAGGGTATGATTATTCCTGGTCAGGGTACTATATGCAGTGATGTACTCCTTGGGATTAGGAGAGGTAAAGGGGTTAAAGAGGCCGCTTTGTTTTGTTGTCCAGTTAACATTGAAACTTTGCATTAGCACTCAATTTACTCTAAATTGGTGGGGACACTATGTTACGCCATACCTTGAATTGCATTGCAGAGACCCCTTACATACTTATCCGTCGGCCTCTCCTTTGCAGTGTAAAGAAGTTGTCCACAATACAAAGTAGCTCTGGCCACAGCAGTCACCTCGTGGGCCAGAACTTGGCACCGACCTCACTCCTTGTAAAGTCTTTACCGAGAGCTAGCCTCCTAATCCGACTTTGTCACAGTACAAAACAAGGAGGGACGGGTCAGCCCCCCTCTCAACATGCCATAATTGCTTTGTTCAGTGCGCCCAAACATTCGAGTTGTGTTTCCTGACATTAATTCCATTCGCTATAATAATAGTTTTTGTAAAGCAAACACACTTCTACAGCTGCACATGTGTGTGCGTGTGTATGTGAGTGAGTTACTGAAAGTTTGTATACATGCAAATGCATGGCTCCGCCCACACACTACGCTCTGTTACAAGTGACACAAATCGGGACGAGATGAGTGATCACACGTGTGCCGTCGTGCCACACACAGCGCCCTGTGCTAATACACCTGCGAGGGTTGGAACTGGAATGTTCACATTCTCAACTGCCACACATCGTCTGAGAAACACAGTTACGCTAGCCTCGTTTACCATGCCTTAACCTGCTATACAGCACGTTGCTATAATATGGTCAAATCACACAGTTTGCATACTGTATTAGCCTTATTGTTAGGCATTCAGGACATCTCCGGGAACTGTGTTGCAACACAACTACTGCGGAACTCACACATTAGTGGGCAAGGCCTTGAGGCCCCCAACTAGTATGACATCATCTAGCACACACTATGGCTTCCTAATGAGCTCAATACCTGGAAAAGACATTCAACAGTATGCACTAGCATACCAATACATTCAGAGAGAACATATTGATAGTCAAGGTATCAAGTATCAAATCTCCTACAGAGCTGTATGGGACAAATATTTAATTGACCTCTTACTGGAATGAGTGGGCCAATCATTGTCTATTATCCTTCATCTAACCAGGGGTACTACAGTTCCTTATTTCTCCACATGAACATTGTTTTATTTTCCGTGAAAACTCAGAAATGATTAGCCATCAAGCACGAAGTTCCTCCCTCCACTATAACATTCTATATATATACCAGCACAGGCAGCCATTATCATACAGTAGGTAGAGCCATCACCATGGTACACAATGAGTAGCCTTGGGCACCAGATGCATTTCGCCAAGCAGTCCCTGGCACTCGACTACCCACCAATAGCAATAATTGTGTGTGTGTGTGCATAAGACTACAGTAGCTATGTATATGAGTGACTTTCATGTACAGTTGGTTGGTGAACTTATCAGCCCAAACACAAATGACTGCCAGACAATGCTACATACCTAGCTATCAATATGGCATACTGAAATGGCAATGTATCATACACAAGCAAAATAAAGGGGAAACTCTTCTTTTCCTCTTCTTCTCTTTTATCTACCACAGACAAAATGTTGTTAGCTAGTTCCTTGTGGTGGTTTTGTACAATTAATTGGCACAGCCCCTGAGATTGTACGCGTATAGCACGGCCGCAGACCGAACTACGCGGGCGACACCGAGAAAGGACCGGTCCGCTGAATCGTTGGTCGCACCGCGAGGATCGCACATGGACACACCCGCTCGTTTTACGCACAAAAACCGTGTAGCTAAAACGTGCCTACAAATTTATTGCCTGGTTGTGCATTAGGTGACAAGTGACCACATGCAAACTCACACACACACACATACACACACTACTACACGAGTGAACTCGCACAGCAGGCGAACGATCTTGTATGGACAAAGCCGCCAGTGAGTGAGTTCACTCGTGTGTAGTGTGTGTATGTGTGTGTGTGTGAGTTTGCATGTGGTCACTTGTCACCTAATGCACAACCAGGCAATAAATTTGGAGACACGTTTAGCTACACGGTTTTCTGTGCGTAAAACGAGCGGGTGTGTCCATGTGCGATCCTCGGTGCGACCAACGATTCAGCGGACCAGTCCTTTCTCGGTGGCGCCCGCGTAGTTCGGTCTGCGGCCATGGTATACGCGTACAATCTCAGGGGCTTTGCTAATTAATTGTTTGTGAGTGTACAAAACCACCACAAGGAACTAGCTAAAACATTTTGTCTGCGGTAGATAAAAGAGAAGAAGAGGAAAAGAAGAGTTTCCCCTTTATTTTGCTTGTGTATGATACATTGCCATTTCAGTATGCCATATTGATAGCTAGGTGTGTAGCATTGTCTGGCAGTCATTTGTTACACACTGTGTTTGGGCTGATAAGTTCACCAACCAACTGTATATGAAAGTCATACATAGCTACTGTAGTCTTATGCACACACACACACATAATTATTGCTATTGGTGGGTAGTCGAGTGCCAGGGACTGCTTGGCGAAATGCATCTGGTGCCCAAGGCTACTCATTGTGTACCATGGTGATGGCTCTACCTACTGCTGGTATATATATAGAATGTTATAGTGGAGGGAGGAACTTCGTGCTTGATGGCTAATCATTTCTGAGTTTTCAAGGAAAATAAAACAATGTTCATGTGGAGAAATAAGGAACTGTAGTACCCTGGTTAGATGAAGGATAATAGACAATGATTGGCCCACTCATTCCAATAAGAGGTCAATTAAATATTTGTCCCATACAGCTCTGTAGGAGATTTGATACTTGATACCTTGACTATCAATATGTTCTCTCTGAATTATTGGTATGCTAGTGCATACTGTTGATGTCTTTTCCAGGTATTGAGCTCATTAGGAAAGCCAGTGTGTGCTAGATGATGTCATACTAGTTGGGGGCCTCAAGGCCTTGCCCACTAATGTGTGAGTTCCGCAGTAGCTGTGTGTTGCAACACAGTTCCTGGAGATGTCCTGAATGCCTAACAATAAGGCTAATACAGTATGCAAACTGTGTGCCGGTGGAAATTTGACCATATTATAGCAACGTGCTGTATAGCAGGTTATGGCATGGTAAACGAGGCTAGCGTAACTGTGTTTCTCAGACGATGTGTGGCAGTTGAGAATGTGAACATTCCAGTTCCAACCCTCGCAGTGTATAGCACAGGGCGCTGTGTGTGGCACGACGGCACACGTGTGATCACTCATCTCGTCCCGATTTGTGTCACTTGTAACAGAGCGTAGTGTGTGGGCGGAGCCATGCATTTGCATGTATACAAACTTTCAGTAACTCACATATACACACACACATGTGCAGCTGTAGAAGTGTGTTTGCTTTACAAAAACTATTATTATAGCGAATGGAATTAATGTCAGGAAACACAACTCGAATGTTTGGGCGCACTGAACAAAGCAATTATGGCATGTTGAGAGGGGGGCTGACCCGTCCCTCCTTGTTTTTGTACTGTGACAAGTCGGATTAGGAGGCTAGCTCTCGGTAAAGACTTTACAAGGAGTGAGGTCGGTGCCAAGTTCTGGCCCACGAGTGACTGCTGCGGCCAGAGCTACTTTGTATGTGGACAACTTCTTTACACTGCAAAGGAGGAGGCCGACGGATAAGTATGTAAGGGTCTCTGCAATGCAATTCAGGTATGCGTAACATAGTGTCCCACCAATTTAGAGGTAAATTGAGTGCTAATGCAAAGTTTCAATGTTAACTGGACAACAAAACAAAGCGGCCTCTTAACCCCTTTACCTCTCCTAATCCCAAGGAGTACATCACTGCATATAGTACCACTGGACCAGGATAATCATACCCTCTGCTGTGGAGCATTTGGTTGTGTTCCAGTCCTGATAGAACGTATATATACTCACTAACCCCAGATAAAGACATACACATTTTGCCTATGGAAAGTTGTACAAGTATCGCTTTCCTACTTACACCCTCACAGTACACACTATTGACTACAGTACTGTACTCAGATTGAACTTGAGAAAAGAGGTGACGCGAATGGTTCCGAGACAAATGGTTCACTTTAACAGAGCACCTAATGCGCCCATTTGGTGTTGTATGCACGCAGAGCCCACCCACGGCAACGTCAATAGCTGCCGCTATAGCGACACAGTAACACAGTCGTTGCATGCATGTAGACAGTTAATGTGGGTGTGTGTGTGTGTGTTGTGCGTGCAGTGAACAAACCTTCGACAAAAGCTGATGTGGCGCAGGGTTGAATAGGTGGACAAATGTTACTAGGTCGACTCTATGATGCGTCGTGTCGCGTAGTATAGTACTGTGTTCAAAGACATCAGAAATGTCAGATGTGTGCTGGTGTAAGTTTGTTACGCCTGCCAGTGTAAGCAGTCAGCCTAGACTGTCAGCCTGTGAGCAGTTGGGCCCAGCAGTCAGCCTAGTCAGTTGGGTCCAGCAGTCAGCCTAGTCTGTCAGCCTGTGAGCAGTTGGGTCCCAGCAGTCAGCCTAGTCAGTTGGGTCCAGCAGTCAGCCTAGACTGTCAGCCTGTGAGCAGTTGGGCCCAGCAGTCAGCCTAGTCTGTCAGCCTGTGAGCAGTTGGGTCCAGCAGTCAGCCTAGTCAGTTGGGTCCAGCAGTCAGCCTAGTCTGTCAGCCTGTGAGCAGTTGGGTCCCCAGCAGTTCAGTTCGTGGAAACTGTAGCTCAGACAAACGTAGTTCCAGAGGGTGTTATATAGATTAGTAAATTTGCTGGCTTAGGATTTAGTAAAGATTTGGCCCATCTGTGGAAGTAGATACAGAGATAGAGAGAGTTTGCTGGTTGTTGAAGGAGATAGAGAGGAAAGATGCAGTCCAGTAACAGTATGCACTACTGTACTTTGCCCAGGGCTCCTCACAAAACTTTCAAGAAGGCCACCGGTAACATACTGTGTCCGCCTTTGTTGTGTGTGTGTGTGTGTGTGAGAACACATGGGGACATGGGTCATTGACAGTACAGATCCACAGGTTTTTGAAGCAGTGAACTGTGGCAACTAACAGGACCGTAGGCAGATGTGAGATTAACAAACCTAACCGTTTGTCCGTTGAGGCCAGAGCAGTGGCAGGTTATATGACCAGTCCAGCATATGGATGGAAGTGAAAGCATCTGGAGTTGCCCTGAGCAAACAACAGCTTCCTTGTCCTGTCTATTTTAGCTCCTCTACACAAATACTTGGGATGTTTGTCTTTACCCCCACGTCCTGTGTGCGTACAGACCAGTCTCGCTAGACCGTACATTACCCGCCGTTACGTAACTATTTCATGCCATGAGAACGTTAGATTGCCATGTACAGTGTACATAGAAATGGGCAAAGTATGTACCTATAGTGGCATATATAGATGTATGGGGGCTATGATGGGAGTTCTGTTCATCGTCATCTCTTCTTTCATGCATTCTTCAGATGTTATGTGAGTCTCTGTTCTTAGGTTTGGCACGTTTCGTGGCTCTCTAGTGAAGACCATCGTTAGTGCTGTGTCTGTTGTAGCACTAGTTTCGTCTCTTCTGTTCGTAGCGACTAATTCTCGTAGTCCCTCGAGATTTGGAGCTGTCGCTGCAGGTAGGCGGAGGACTGTTTTGGTTCGTTAGTTGTGCTTCGGTGTGCGTAAGGTGTATATACTTGCAGAGTTAATTTGGCACATTCTCGGCATTCCTGAGATAATACGTGGAGTAATTTCCACAGAGTAGTTTTGGTGCCGCCAGTCTCGCTATCCATCCCACAGTATTTAGCGGTGCAGTCCTGGAGTATATGTACTATGGCGGTCACATGACTGTGGACTACGTTGTACATACATAGTTGTAGTACAGCTTACTGCATACGGTGCCTTATGTACACTAATGTATGTATCTATGTATATACATGTCTCTGTGTATTACATCTGTGTTGTCCGTGTTTTTGAGGTGTACACTTTATTCTGAGTTGCTAACTTGCATGCTCAGATGTAGCCCCCATGGCTTGTAACCCAATGCGGGAGGGAAGAGAGAGAGGAGGAGAAAGAGGGTTTGAATGAGTCTGGACAGTAGGCAGCTGCCGGTGTACCCTACTCATCTGCCAAGCCAATGTTGGCCCTATGCAGCTGTGGGGATATATATGGTAGCCTCAGACCCTCCTGGGCTGATGACCATATGTAGCAAGGGCAGGAGCACTGGCTGCAGTACCTCTAGTATTACGGTGACCTTGTAAAGGAACTTACATACATGCTGGCATAGGACAGCGTCCTTTGACTGGGTAAACTTTTGGCACTGTTTATGTCCCGCACCAGGAACCAATGGTGCTAACAGACCAATTTAGGCATTCACGGCAACCTAGTTAGCCTCGGACCTGAGTGACACTTGACTATTGCATTAAAAAAGAGATTTGCTGCCTCCAGTGTGCGGTTTACAGCGCTGTGGATTTAAATCTTTCGCACTCTCTCTTTCTCCCTGTCTCCTGTGTTTGCCCATGCCAAAAGATAATTAAGTAAGTGTATTCAAATAACAGCTCTATTGGTTGTATAGTACGATATCTATTACACACGCAGTACAATGTTAGTGTATGTTTGTATGCAGTACACTTTATTATGTGCAGGCAAATGCTGTATATTAGCGGCTAGCCCTGCGCCTTGCTGTTAGTTTGCCCTCCTGCTCCATGCAAAAACTAAATCATCTAAGAGTTAGGGTAGCTCAAGATGCTCTTTCAATCCCAGTTGTGATAGCTCAGCAGTACAGTATAATGAATCCCACTGCTAAAGGCCCCTCTATTGTCTCTGGAAGTTGAGCTATGTGGTCATGTGATACAATCCTCATTGTCTCTAGCTCTTCATATTATATATATAGCAACTGTATCTTCTGTCACACTTCAGTGCTGCTTTGTAGATTCCAGTGTACATTTCTACAGTCAGTCAGTGTGTGTGTGTGTGTGTGTGTGTGTGTGTGTGTGCTGTAACTCTATCGATTTCGAGAGTTCGAAGTATTTCGCACTAGCAATCGGTTGCACTTTCGGTGCACTATAGCACAGAGTCTTGTTCAAAGTAGTGTAGCCGTAGCTAGTGTTTGATCTGAGAGAGAGGCAGAAAACCAGTGCTTTCATACGTCAGAGTAAAAAATTAAAACAGAGTTAGAGCGCAGTGGAGTGAGAAAAAGGGATGCAATGTCTCTGAACGAGCTAAGGATTCTCGACAAAGGTTACTCTCGAGGGAGAAGGCTGAGCCATGGTTTGACCTCAGGTATTCACAGCTAGAGTCTCACAGACTTAACACAGCTATTACATATGTATGTACTAGTGTGTGACTGTGTGGCTTGTACTATGAAATCAGGACATGAAGCTGTTTACGGTAAGCTTCAGAAATCAGGACAAGCTGTTTATTAGGGCGTGTATGGTACAGTGGAACCTCGTTAATACAAACACTGTTAAAGCGAAATCCCTGCTTAATACGAACCACTTTGATATCCCCAGGCATTATAACACTGATACAACTAGTCCTTTTAATGTTAACATTTTGTGATGGTCCCCTGGAGTTCATATTATCGTAGTTCGACTGTATAGCTTTTTAGGACGGGTTTGCCTCTGATATCAGGACATTGTCGCTAACATGCTGTACATAGTATGAATGCTTGAATAGAATCTGAGATGTATGGGACTATGATGGGGTGGTTGGTAGGGCACTTACATGTCTAGTCAGTGACATACGTATTACTGCATAAACGTGAGGAGTGAGCACATGTACAGCATGTGTGGTTGAGCAAGAAGCTGGCCGAAGGGGTTTGTTGGTGGAAGGGCTATAGTTTGCAGTCAGTGGTGTTTCTATTGTTGTGATTACCTGTCAATGTTGGTAATGTTTGTTCTGGTTTAATCTACACATTATGTTATTTGGGGCCTCTTGCACACATGTCAATGTCACCATGCAATTGTGGTTGCAATTGTGGTTGCAATTGAGGAAAGAGCTGTTTGTTTATATAAGCTAGTTTGGTGGGGAAAATGCAAAATAATGGGCAAACAAGATATGAGAAAGGAAGAGGGAAGGAGAAGAGGAGAGAGAAGGAAGAGGGAGGAAAGAGGGGGGAGGTGGGGAAAGGAGAGGGAGGGGGAGAAGGAAGAGGGAGGAAAGAGTGGGGGAGGGGGGAAAAGGAGAGGGAGGGGGAGAAGGAAGAGGAAATAGAGAGAAGGGACTATTGCACCATTTGCCACCACGTGTAAACAAACAATTGCCAAAGTGTTCGCAGTGGACTACTAACTTCCACTTACACCAGTGAAACATTGGGGCTATACTACTGCACACAGGTGTTGTTGTCTTGTGTTGCCAGCAGTACATTCTGCATTTCACGCAGCCGGCCTGGCTGCCAAGTTCCCAGGAATGTTCACAAATATGTCACTCGGGGAGGGTTTCCTATAAATACAAGCCGTACTGTAAGATGATGTCATGGCTCGCTATAATATAGTGGGCGTGTGTGTGACATACTTATGTAGCAGCTCACTGCTCTGGTGTCAGTTTAGTATCAGAGTGAGCTGTAGTAAGTGTAGGATAAAGCTCTGTGAGCCCTAAGTCTTTTGTGTTACTAGTACAGTTGAAAGTAGATACAGGTGTATCATTGGGCTGTGGCTATAGAAGTGAACCACGAGTGTGTATAGTCTACTCCCTTGTTCTGCAGCACTGCCATTCTGCAGTCCTATGTACAATGGTACTGCAAGGTAAGAAATTGGTTACTCATTCATGTTGAATCACACACACGCCCTTGTAATGCCATTGTAGTGTTGTGGCATACTATGCACTGTGGACTGAGTATATGTATGTATAATTAGTAGTAAGCCGTGCATAATGTTACGATAATGATTTTAACACACATAAGTGTATGTATGGCCCTGTGTGGTGACCACATTATAATGCAATTGGATCCACGTTAGATTAGTGTTCTCTAGTCAGTTCAGCTTCCCACCAGTGGGGACTACCATATTTGGCCAGCTAATCTGCTCCCTATTAATCCCACCTATCATGACCCCATAGAATTTGATGATGTTTGGATTTGCAATTAAATCGAGTTGACGTAGCATATCCCTGGAAATTAAGTCATTAAGTGTCCGTAATGATGTAATAAATAGCTATTGTTCTGGGATTACTTACTGGCGAGCAAAGCCAGCCTCCCTAGTCATCTGAACGCGTCAGGCACTGCACATACCGTAATATGCTGTATATACAATGCATACACACGTAATACATACACTGCCTTTATTGACTATAGTCTGCAGTGTATTATGACCTCACTTGTGGCATCCGACAGCTTGTGCACATACACTTATATGGAGTTCTTGGAACACGATACTGGAGCCATATCAAAACTGGCAACTCGTATATATACAAGTAGGCAGGTCTCCCCCCACTAGACTCCTACCAGTGATACTGTCCTTACATCACTGTGTTGGGGATTTCCTAATACCAGAGTGATAACCACTATTACAACACCCTTGGGACTGTTCGTATACATATATACGTACAATATTTACCTGTAAAGGGGCGTTGTTACAGACGTAATGCAGCGATAACTCCTGTGTACAGACGTACTCTGGGAACTTCATCTAATGCAACGCGAGAACTCGTTACATACAGTATATACTCAGGTGGTTGCATAGCCCTAGGGGCCCTAGACCACGCACCCAGTAGCAATGGGCGGCACCGTTAACAAACGAACATACACGCATATGAACAGGAGGTGTCTGTCTCGCTATCGCAGACTACCTCCACTACGCTTCCGCCAGCTGACACCTCCTGCAGCTCGCCCCGAGACACACGCAATCTGATCCAGTTACATACAGTACAGTACATGGGATTTATTCTAATGCAGCGATAACTTCAGTTACCTTTACCTGGCATGATACGTGAACCTACCGCAAGCTTATAAAACTGCAATGTAAATATTGCCACTGAGATGTATTCTGTTCTCTCCACCTCCTCCCCCTTCCCTCTCTCTTTCCCAATAGATATTGTCAAGACAATGACTAAAAAGTAAGTTTCTCAATATTTGACTGTCCCCTTTCTCTCCTTTTTACATTCTTCAAAATCGATGTCGTTCCCCTCCCATCTTTTTCAATCAACACCCAAGTAAAGGCCACATGTGTCCTTTAACAAAGAGTTGTCCTTTATTCGTAGGTTACAGTATGCTTAAGTACTGATTAAAACTATATCCTTTATACAGTGGATTGGTGTGCCCACTACAAAAGATGTTCACTTGTACCATTTCTCGCAGGAAAGACAAAAAGTCTTCAAAATCCACAAAGGACAAGACAAGGAACCTCCCTGGTCAGGACATCAGCGGTCCCAAGGTACATAATTACGTTCATTTAGTCGATGACATCATTACGACGTAATGTCCATTGTTTCTCAGGGAGGTACTGATGGACTGTATATAAAGTTGGTGCAGCATCAGAGGAGTATCGGTGTTCATATGCAGATGATCAATTGTGAGTCGGCCATCGTTACGTTTCTCTCTCTTCTGCGCATGGTTTAAAAAACCAGCACACGTTTCTTTTCTAAGACACCGTAAGATTGAGGAGGAAGCCTTTTGTGTTTCAGTTTGAGGACTGTCTTGAAAATGTATGCAGCAGGCAGGGACACATTTGTTTATATGAAAGTGAAACCTGTGAATCTCAAATGTATGGGCATAATGCAGGACAACCTGTGTCATCCCTATATACTACTAAGTACTACCATACTTAGTGATAGGGCAATGCATGTCATTTTGGTGTTCATGTCATGAACATTCTTCTGAGGTTTTACGGTGTTTTGTGATTCATTGGCAAACACATATCATGTCAATACTTCTCTCCCCTCCCTTCTTCTTCCTTCTTTCTTTTTTCTTCCTACTTCTCACCCCCTCCCCCTCCCCACACACACACACACACACACACACTGTAGCTGCAGTAAACAACGGGACAACCTTCAACCTCTCCCAGGTGACCACAGTCCTCCTCATCCAGATTGACAGCGCCATCACCACCACACATCACTTCCTCACTTCTGAGGTCCTAGAGAAATTTGACGGGTATGCACAGGTTGTTGTAATAATAATACTCAGGTGGCAGCCGTAGTTTTAGCTCTATATCACGCAACTCTAGTGTCATTATGTTGCATGTGTATACGCCAAATGTCTCCTCTGATTGCCGACTTTGAAACGGAAGAGGTTCCCGGAAAGCCTCTGAGCATTTCGAACTGGAGAGGGACATGCCCTCTCTAGCCGTAGTGGGTCCTTAGTGATACCAGAGTGAACTTCCACCTTTCTTCAACCAGCTAGGGTCTTGTTATCTTTCTTAGAGTCTAATAGATAAGATACAGCTTCATTAGACTTGGCTAGTGCTAGACTGGCCTCACCTGGGCTCTCTGTGGGCTCTCTGCTGTCTTTACATACAATGCACCTCATGCCCTGTTGCCTAGTAAAGTGTCCACAAGTGTGTGTTTAGAGACTGACCACACCTCGGAGTATGTAGATTGTTCCAGAAGCTTTGGCTGGTCCTATGGGGTGTGTGCCAGAGTTTCATTGTCTGTGTGTGTGTGCTCCTCGTTAGAATGGCTGGAGTATTGGAGTGGTTCATGTTTCAGGTGGTACTGTGCCAGTTTGTCCTTGGTATACCGCTACACCTGGCCTTGGCATCTCTCTCCTCCCTCTCTCTCTCTCTCACTGTCTAACCTACCCACCATCTTCCCTCCCCTCCTTGTTACACTAGGGCAACATTATACCTTACACACCCCTACACATCCATCCTCCAGACCCCTCCCTCTATGTATCATCTCCTTTTTAGGCTTCCTTTAGTTGCTTTCCTAAAACATATACATTGCAACTTGCAAGATTACGATATTCTATGTTTTTCAATGAAATTTGATTTTAGTGTGCCTCGCTCGCTGACTGGCGAGGAGAACATTACAAAACCAAATGAAAATTGATTTCATAAGATTCGAAGTGAATTACCAAAATTACCATTATGTACCACACTATACGGTATGTATGTCACTCATCTTTGACATGAGCTATCATCACTGCTGCTGCACTGACACCGCACATGACAGGGTGAAGACCAGGATGGACGTGTGTGAGAGGATCCTCTACGTCAACGTGGGCAAAGGTGGTCAAGTGGGCCGACTTGACTCCAGATCTCCTCCAATGAGCTCCACGGCCAGCGGGGAAACTGGTCGGAACTGGATCCAGGAGTTCGAAACTGCCCTCGGGGTGAGACCTGCAATCAATCGAAAGTTTTACAAAATTTGAGACCTGCAATCAATCGAAAGTTTTAACAAAAATTGTGCATTTTTTAAAATTATGCGTTTGACATTTCTATTCGCAAATCACACTAGCACACAAAATACTTGAGCCCCAGAGATAATTGTGAGTAAAACAAGCTTACGGTTTTTTGGAATGACTGTTTTATTATTGCACATAATATTATGTGAGCGTCGAAATTTTCTAGCCTTAAAGATCAGCCTGTATACTAGAGTAAAGCATATCAGTTTCAGGTCCAAGTCCCCAAGTCTTGTGAGACCTTGTTTTGAAAGGTGGATTGGCCACTATAACATGAGTGTGTTCCCTTCGACAATCAGCTCGGTAGAGTAAAAAGGCTCTTTGCTGTGCTTATGCACATACGTGTTGTGCCGACCTTTCTCTTACCTCGCTGGGGTCACAGGCTCATAGTTTAGAATGCTCTCCTTAGTCCTGCTAAAATTGTGGTCTCTCTGCACGTGCACAGTCACCACACATCTTAAAGTGCTCACATCAAAGTGTAAAGCCCCATGCACTAGCAACAACGCTTAAACCCTGCCTTGCCTGACTCGCAGGTCAAAACCGAGGCTAATGGAAGTTGTGGTTCCGTGCTCGGCATTCCCGTATTACACTGCGCATTCCTGGTGGTTACCACGGAATGCTCGTCACTACATGGTCTCTTGAAACGAGACGTGTTACTGCATGCCTTGGCTGCCCAGGTGCCACACTGCTTACATTGGCCCACACTCTCCGTGTACCCACACATCCGCTACATACTTGGCAGAGCCTCAGGATGGGTTCAAAGGTTGAGTATAGAATGCAGAGACATTTTGGTGTGTGAGCTGCAGGAATTTGACAATGTTCGCGAAAGGTGTAATTTTTACCCAACATTGATGTTACACGCGCATCATGGGACATAACCACATGCATTATGATGCTGCCCTATGTAGCTTTTTAACACCTCTGTCTCCCTCTCCTCTCTCTCTCTCTCTGTCTCCCCCTCCACTCCCTTGACCCCAGGAACTGGTAAAGTTGGTGGAAGACACTCAAATGCAGCTGTCTGGATCTTCCGGAACTTTCTCTGACACTGTCCAGAGACAGAGGAGGTGAGACTCCTATACCACCATACGCCTTTCATACTCAACACATTTCATACACAAACCTTAAAATAGTGCTCTAACACACAGGGTGTGTGTGTTCTAATATGTCCCATCTCTCTCCCTCTCTTTTGCCATATCTTTTACAAGTACTAACCCTCCTCATCCATCCATCTCCCTCTATTTCACACCCATCTTTTGCAAGTACTAACACCTCCTCTCCCTCCTCTCTCTCTCTTTCACCCATCTTTTTGCAAGTACTAACACTAACACTCCTATCCCTCCTCTCTTCTCTTTTGCCCCATATTTATGTAATATCTACACACATATAATATGTATATTCTCACCCCTTCCAGGTCATCGCTGGGTTCGTCCAACTCGACAGGTGCGCTGGGTCACCTGGAACCGGCCTCCCTCCCCCAGATCTCCACCCTCAAGGTGGAGGGAGGAGGGAGAGACCGGAAGATCAGTCTGCCATCGTCTCCACGCAGCCCATTGCAAGTGAGCAGGGGGAGAGGAGAGCAGGAGAGAGAGAGGGGAAGAGATAGAAGCAGCTAAAGCAAATGGACATTGTTGAAAGCAGTATAATTATTGCATGTACATAGTGTGCCTTTTCGACCAGAACATTCAAAATGAGGTATCTTCCATAATATAAGAAGGCCCTACAATTCTTATATACCTGTGTTCTTCACATAAACATCTCTCCTCCTCAAAGAAAATGTACACCTATTCCTCTAGCTGAATGAAACCTGTTGTCTTCGTACCTAATTACATCATCATTACATAACCCTATGACACGCACAGGGGGACTCCGGCTGGTATGGGGAAGCCCCCGACGGGACGAGAATCCTCGGCTCCATGTTGTATGAGAGCAGCACGTCTGACGAGGAGAAGAGACGATGGGCTCAACAGACCGAGTCTCCCCAGACAGACACGACCTCACCATGGTGAGGTGGCAGTTCTTATGTAAGATTACGTAATAAGAGCAGCAGATGATAACCCGTTAGTGTGGTGGAAAACCTCGAGGTTTGTGAAAGAGCCATTGACAAAAGATATCTTCCACAAGGTGCATGCAATAGGCCGGGATTTCTCAAATGGACAGGCTGAATGAATTCTCTCTATTACCACAGTTAGTTTCATAAGTTGGTCACTGAGTTAGGTGTAGCTACGATGCCACATGTATACCTCTTGCTGGGATCTCTTGCACTCTTCATGTGCATATGGAACGGTGGGATCATAGAAATGTAAAGGTGTTTATAATTGTACAGTGGTGTTGCTGGTATATGTCTGACAGACAATATTATACCTTACACATTATTATGGGTTGTACAAGTGTACAATGTATAGGTACGTGCGGTTTCGTTGGCTCTGCAATGCTCGCGTGTTCGTCTGCTAACACGACTCAAACTGCCCTCTCACTGTGCTTGTCTGGACTGAAAACAGCTCTCCTTTCACCGCCCATTCACCTCTAACACACAACCTCCTCTACCGATACATTCACACACCTCTTGCATATGCTCATATAGCGCTCCAGTACCAGCTCTATGAGAGGGTATATACATACATATATACACACGTGGTCTATACGTTGAACTGGGAGCAACAGTTGAGCGTTCTAAGCTTAGAAATGAAGGCTGCAGTGCGTGTGAGTAGTGTTGAAACTGGTAGAAAGGTTCTCGGTATTGTCAGAGTGTAGCTAGACAAGTGTAGCTAGAGAAGTGCAAGTGAAGGCTGGTTTCTAGAGAAGGTGTAAAGCTAAGGTGTTGTGATCAAAGGTAAGGCTTGTGTATGCAGACACATGTTGTGTGGGTGCTGTTTGTGGCATATGGACATGTACTTCGCCTATTGATTGTACATACATGTAGTGGGAAGTCATACACCCATAACACGTGTACAGAGCCATGTGCATGTGTAAGCATAGTCAGTTCAATACAGTTCAAAAGTTCAGATTTCAGTTCAGATTTCAATGTGTGATATAATGTAGAAAAGGGAGAGAAAGGCGTCGTCATAACCAACATACATGTGTATGTACCATGTAGAGACACATACACAATAGCAATGTATGGTGAGATATCTGACAGGGCTAAGCTCATGGCGTAACACATGCACATGTACTAAGTTTAAAGTCCATAAACTCTTACTTAGAGTCTGGAATATAGCTCTAAGAGATTTAGAGATCTGTGTATCGTCCAATGAGATTGCATGCTCCGGTAAATAAAAACTGTTAGACCGACTGGTGTAAAACCTGTTAGAGGCTGTGGTCTGAGTGTTTGTCTGCCATTGTATTACACAGAGTGGTGAGTGGAACGGTAGGAAACGGAGTCAGACTGATACCTTTCGCCGCCCCCTCCCATCCCGATCCCCGCCACCCGACACCCTCACCCCATCACCTCCCCTCCCACACCCTCACCGCACCCCCCGCGGGGGCACTCACCGACATGGACAGGTCCCTCCTGCCACCTCTGCCTGGGAGCCTCATGCCACGTGAGAGAGTTTTACTGCATTCTTCTACCCCAATACTCTAGTAAGACAGGAAAGCCTACTACATGGCTAAACCCTCCTAAACTCTTTCCTTTACTGCATGCTGCATTGAAGAGGAAAAGTCACTGTACTGGCAAGAGTTTTTGAGCAAATCTGACTAGAGTTTTCGAGCAAATCAAACTAGAGTTTTAGCTATGAATCATTGTCCAAAGAATCAGACACCCTTACCATTAGCTATGTTCTGTGTACGTTTGATGATGATTGGTTGTCTTGGTTTCAGTGGCGGAGAACGGCTGCTGGCTATCCCCAGGACAGGAGAGGACACACCATGCCTCGTGAGCTCTCCCCCCTCTCTCTCTCTCTCTCTCTCTCTCTCATATCTACCAAAGTTTATCCAGAACTTTTTGTAGGCTCTAACGTTATCGAATGGATTTGGGGTCTCCACCGATTTGTCCTTTCTTCAAAGACTCATCGCGAGCATAAATCCATTTCTATCTTTGCAGAGAAAGCAATGCAACGCTGTGAATCTAGTCTCAACATGTTAATACGTATCATGCTGAGCCACATTCTCTCTCCATTATACCAGGAGGAGCGTCAGAGAGTCCAAAGGTGAACGGTCGCTGGTCCCCTGAGCCGAGACTCCCGGCCATCACGCTCGGCTCTGGGTCACGGTGACGACATGCCTCCTCCACTGCCTGTCAAACAGAAGAAGAGAGTGTGAGTCCAGCTGTATGTAACTCTCTCTGCTGTAAGCCTCAGCTGTTCACAAAGTTATGTTCTATAGCATGTAGGATGTTGTGATGTTTCGCACATATGGTACCGGTTGCCTGGTATCGCTCATAGACCACTCATAGACCGCCCATGTAGTTGTAGTGCAGGAATAGCCGCGACAAATCGACACACACACACAGACCAAGTGCTGTAACCCTCGCTTTCTTACGTGCCGAGGGTTAAGTGTCTGAAAAATGTCGAAGTGTGCATATAAGGTTTGCCCTTTCTTTCTCAAATCAACAGGAACCAACAGGTCAACGGCCAACCTCCAAGGGTAGATTTAATAACACACATCTTCACACAAACACTGCCTTACACACAGCGATGCAATGACGATCCACACAACACTGCCTTACACACAGCGATTGTAATGACGATCCACACAACACTGCCTTACACACAGCGATGCAATGACGATCCACACAACACTGCCTTACACACAGCGATGTAATGACGATCACTATATGTAAATTTTCCCTCCTTGTTCCATCCGTCCAGCCTTAATTCTCTCATTATCTTCTCTTTGTCCTCCCCCTCAGCCTCCTATAAGGAGAGAAAACTATGACGATGTACCTCCTCCGCTGCCAATGAAACAAAGAAAAGGAGTTGGCACCACCTCTCCTCCGACCTCCACCCCTGGACCCAGCCCGTCGCACTCTAGCAGCAGTGGTGAGTGAGAGGAGGGAGGGGGAGGGGGAGGGGGAGGGGGAGGAGAGAAAGGAGGGAGTGAGATAGGAGGTAGAGAGGGAGGGAAGGAGAGAAAGAGGAGAGAGGAAGAAGGTAGAGATGGAGAGAAGGAGAGAAAGAGGAGAGAGGAAGAAGGGAGAGATGGAGAGAAGGAGAGAAAGAGGAGAGAGGAAGAAGGTATATAGAGAGAGAGAAAGAAGGTATATAGAGAGGGAGGGAAGGAGAGAAAGAGGAGAGAGGGAGAAGGAGAGGAGAGAGGAGAGGCTAAAGAGAAAGGGAGGAATGTGATGGAGGATGGTAAGAAGTAGGGAGAGGATGCAAAGGGTGGGGAGTTGTCGAAGAGATAGAAGAAGGCAGTAAATTGAACAATTACAAAAAACTTCACACGTTCTCACCAATTACCCCGAACTCGTACAGTGACTTGATAGAATCTTAATACATTATCATCCCACACAGGAGTTTGTAAGACTTTACTTATGCTGCCTGCTTTATGGGATAATTGAAACTGCCAGAAGCAATGCAGGTGTGTGCACGTATACTAGTACAAACCATGCATGTTGCTAAACACAAGCTCTTTTCCTTTCATGTTGGAGCATAAATACGGCAGTCTAACATACCCTTTAGTCACTTGCTGTGTTTGAGCCCTCTATGGAGTAGGGAGTATATATAGGTAGTGTAGAAAGAGACTGCTATAGTGGAAGGTTGGATAGGAAAGGGTAGATAGAGAAGGGTGGTTGAAGGAGGATATCGAGGTGGTGGTAAAATGGCTCAGCTGAGAGGCAAACTGAGGTGGAGCCACAGCAACAGCCGTCATTCCAAGTCAAAGAGTTCGAGTTCGCTTCTCAGTGACTCTCAGAATGGTTTGTGTCTCTATTGTAGTCTTGCTGGACTTTGTATAGGTTGGTCCTAGTCCTTATGAGCTGATGTGGTGGGGCAAAAAGGATATGTCTCTATCACTATGTATTTACTTGTATTACAGACATGCTAGCAGGTTGAGTATGTTTCCTGCGAAAATAGCAACTCGAGAGGACCAACAGTCATTTTACAATCTAAACTTGTTGGTTAGCTACATAGGCATACTGCATATGTACTGCTAATGCTTATGTCACAAGATGTGTATGTCGTTGTATTCTTTTGCGTGTGTCACATGATTGTCACGTGATGTGTACCTCCAGAGGGGGACCGACCTCCGATGGTACCAGTGAGACTGGATTCCATCATCCCACGTGGAGCCCTGCACAACGAGGCCGCGCCCCCCAAACCTCCTCGCTCTGACCGACCTGCTTCCATGGACCAACTGGTATGTCCCATTGCATCAACCGCATATACACCACATAGCCAAAAACTTTATTGGGAGAATGGCACGAGTAGTAATTGAAGTAGAAGCCCCTGTAATCCAGACACCAAAGGAAGTGTAAGGTGTCCTTTTTTCATCGCAAAATGCATGAAAAAACTGCTGTGGTTCCCTGTTAGCTGGGTGTGTCCATTTGCAGGGGTTCCTTAGAGACTGTAGTGAGATAATGACGGTTGTTTTTCTTATTAGCCACAGCCCACCAGTAACGAAGTGGTATCCGCCATTCGTGCCGTGAGGAGATACAACGAGGACCTGATGAAGGGGCAAGCAGAAACGGGGGGAGAGGAAAAAGCGCCACCCATCCCTCTGAAGAAGAAGACTGGTAAGTGGGGTTTAGGCACCCTCTCTCTCTCACTCTCTACGTTCTCCCTTCTTCTCTCTGTCCTTCTTAAACTCCTTCATTCTCCACCTCCCTTCTCTCCCTCTCTTCTTCTCCAATATTATGTTTCCCCCCTCTGTAGCTCTCTCATGTTTCATTCTATCCTCCTACCTCTCTTCTTCCATCTCTTCCTCCCCCACTATTCATGCCGCCTAACTCTTTATTTTGCCTTACTTCAACCCTCCATCTCTCCCTCCTTCACTGCAGTCATGTTGTACAAGGAGATAGTGAAGGGTTACCATTTCGACGACACGCTGATGCAGCCTCTCTACATCCCCATGGCCGAGTGTGGGCCACCTGCCCTGCCTCCAAAGAAGAGAAAGAGTCGAAGACAGGTCCGTACCTATAGGCCTCCATATGCCGTGAAACTCTTTGTACGTTGGCTTATGTAACCCCACTAACCCATCCAGCAATGGGACAGAGGATGGTATATAGTGAAGGGTTCTTTTCAGGGTTGTCCTTGTAAAGAGCGGGTCCCACTGTATTACATTATGTATCTGGTGTACTTGATAATGGCAAGTACATATGCTCTATTCGCGCGCTTATTAGTCAATCTGATCGGATATTTTCTGTGAATTAGAGCCCTGCATATAGAATGCTATTGGCAAGGGACAGCAATGCTAAAACACGGACTTTCTGCTGAGTAATGTGTGTGTATAGGGTTTGTGAACGGCTGTTTAGACAGAAACTGGTTATAGTTTTCTTTGGATCGCAAACACCAGATGTGTATGTGTTGTGTATGTCTCCAGGTGCCGTCTGTTGGGCGCAGGAGGGACGAGCACTCGGGAGGGTCAGGGGTCGACAAAAGGAGCTCCAGCGATGACCAGCGGTCTTCTGTGGCCTCCAGCGTTGAGGACCTGGCGTAAGAGAGAGGGGAGAGGGAGGGAAAGAGAGAGAGAGAGAGATGGAAAGAAGAGGGAAGGGAGGAAGAGAGATAGGAGAGGAGGGAGGGAAGGATGAAGCAGGAGGATTACCCACCGCCGAAAGCTACCTGTTGTTTGTTACATGTTCGTGTTGTTTTGCAAGGCTTTTGCCTTACTAAGCCAGAGGCATGCCACCTTTGTCCTAAATTTTCAATGGCTTTCACCACAACACTTTCAAATTCACAATGCATGTTTGAAAACACAGCATGTCCACATATCGTACATGCCTCTAGAAGTCCCCAGAGACAGAGACGCTGTATAAAACATGGATAAACTGGGGAAGTTGTCCTCTTGCGTATTAGCACATGCAACCCTTTGGAAAGTTAAGTCTCCTTACAAAGCTGCGACTAACCTCTATATCGACACATACACACATATTGAGCCTGGCCCACCGGAACACTAGTCAGTATCACTGTACTTGCTGCTAACATTATACACATCACTTGGTTCAAGCTTGAGAATGTTGCAAAACCTCGTGTGGGTGTGAAAAACGATTACCCTTGACCCCCTCTATCTGCGTACAGGGATGACACAGATGCTGAGGACATCAACTACCTGGAGCTTGAGGACACTTCGGGCTCTCTTATCTTCCACAAGGAGGAGGTATTAATAAGTCCACCCATCACCACACACACACTTGCTTCATATATATATATCCTCAGTTCACCTATCATCGCACATGCATATACCATACATTTCCCTCTGTTTTTTTTTACTTTGTTTGCCTTTTATTTTTACAAACACCATACAAAATGTGCACTATGCACATTCATGTATATACTAGGCTGTTGGTCTACTATATATATTATATATATACATGTATTGTGTGTCATTTAAAGGGAATGTGGTAGTATATTAGGCTAAATTTAGAAATGTTACTAAAATGGAAGTTAATTGCATTCTTCCACTGTGCCCCTTTTGTTCTATCTTTAGTAACATTTCTAAATTTAGCCATTGTGCCACATTTCCTTTAACCACATAAGTGCTGGCATGGATAGCTTGTGTTATAAGGTTGTTGTATGTACTGTACGTGTGTTCCTCAGGATGGCGGATACACACTCAGAGGAGGTCCACTGGATGCTCTCATCGCATATGCTGCCTCCACCACTAGTGCCGGTGTGTATATACAGTATACCTATATGATGTTGCAGAGTATGTGTATCATATGAGTGTCCTCTTTGAGTTTTCCAACTGATATGTGTGTTTTGCTGTGTTCCACAGTCAAGCAGTTCACTGAAGCCTTCCTACTGACCTACTACACATTCATCACTCCAGAGAAACTCATCTCTAAACTTCTCTCTCGGTACGTACAACGTATGTAGTGTATGTGTGCATGTGTGCTGCCTCTCTGCCCCCTTACACACACGTACTGCCAGATCGTCGAGTATTTAACCTTATTATGTACACACACATGTGGTAGTATAAGCTTGGCGTCGGTTCCTCCGGAGAATCGTTGAGCGGTGACAATTTGTTGCGTTGAGTGTGATTACCGGTTTGTGTTGTTGTTTGTTTGTTGTTGTTGTTTGGTGATTGTGTACAATGTGTCCATCCATCGTATTGCAGGTTGTACCATTTCTACAAGCAGGGCAACAAGCCGGTGTGGACAGCCACCATCAGTTTGTTGGTCCGTCTTCTCAACAATCTCAAGTTAGTGCATATATATTCCCTACTACCAACGCCGAGCGCCTTAGTAACCCCTCACATATCCCTCAAATGTGGTATATACCTAACTTCTAACTAATGTGTAAGTAAACGGTCCAGGGTTAGTAGCATTAATTTTGTTGGCCCTTTGGAAGTCGTTTTTCAAAAAGTCGTGTTTATTTTTGTCCCGTTTGGAAGGTTTTTTTGTATTCCAGATTTCCCTGTAAATGTTTTCATGAACTTCTGAATGATTGTCATGCTCTCTCCCCCACTGCAGTCAACCTCTGGTCCAAGAGGCCGAGGTGAGACTCATTGAAATGGTCCACCAGATGCTCTCGGACGGAAACCTCAAGTTTGCACAGCTCCTCCGTAATGCCCTAGTCACCAAGGTCGGTACACACACGTACGCACACATGCACACAGACACACACACACACACACACGCACAATAGGCCATCATACACTAGACAACTTGTAGTGACAAAATGGCCAGAAATTAAAACGGCTTCTAATTGTACCGTAGCAACATGTTCCAACGAAACCTACATGGTCAACTTTTTTGCTTGCAACAAAAGTTGCACCATGCAAAATGTCCAAAGAGGGGTATATAGTACACGTGTATTACTAATGTTGGGTATTCATGAATGGGAAACATTTTGCTTGCATGCCACAAGTTGTCTTGCACTGATGGCCTCACGAGAGAGAGGACATGTGGTCAATGTATGAGTGTCACTGGAGGTGTATGCATTATGGTTTGTTTTTCGTCTGTCTACAGTTGAATCAGTTGATTCCTGTCAACACCAAAACTGCTCCACTTGTGGGACCCGGATTCAAGTCAAAGTGAGTCTACTCAACAGCATCACAACCTGTACATATACCAGTATGCACGTGTAACTATAACCCTAGCTAATACAGTGGAACCTGCAAACAAGGGACACTATGGGGCCAACCCTTGTAGAGAGGTCGTCCCTATCTCGGAGGTCAAATAATAAGCATAGGGTTGAAACAAGTGTCCTTTGTAGAGAGGTCTCGGAGGGTCCCTACCACTGTACACCATACTTCCCATTAGAAATGTATGGGTCAGTAACCTAGTGTCATGTGTACCTACAACTAAAACCTTTTGCAAATCATTAAACAAACAAATGCCGTCAGCCAGGCTTGAGTGGCACAGTAAACCAAAGGATTAATTTTGAGGTTTTTTTCAAAAATATGACGGTACTACACGTGTAAGCAAAAATACACCTGCTTGGGATCTCACTTCTTCTCTGGCTGTCCCTCACACACTACACGTGTCATCTGTTGCTACAGTCGCAAGTTTGCAGTGACGGACTTCAGCCCCGAGGAGATTGCCCGGCAAATGACTGTTCTGGACAACGAACTCTTCCAGAAAGTCGACGTAAGCAACTCACAACCTCACTACACCCCCTGAAAACATCCTTACTGCTACATCTCTCTCTCTCTCCTCTCTCTCCTCTCCTCGCTCCTCTCTGTCCCCTTCTCCCAACAAAACTCATCACTTGTCTATGTGTGTGGTGCAAAATGGGAAAGTGGTCTTAAAAAACACACTCCAAATGTGTTGCACACTTATTGCTGTGACATACTGTATAACCTTTCTTAGATTTAACTTACACCTCTCTCTCCCTCCCTCCCCTCCCTCCCTCTCTCTACTTGTGCTTGAAGGTGTCTGAGATGCTGTACTGGGCTAAGGAGCAGAATGAGGAGAAGAGTCCAATGCTCACACATTTCACCATGCACTTCAACAACGTCTCGCAATGGTATGTACACATCACTCAGTACGGTAGTGTACTTAGTATATAGGGATGGGTATGTACTCTTCCCAGTTCTATAGCTTAATACTTAGTCGCTGGAGCCCAGCATGATGTGGTACGGCCAGACCTGTCGTGATGTCAAGGGAACAACTATTCCGTGTGGTGTCACGGAGAATAATATTCTGTAGTTATGTTCACAAGATTCTTTTAACATCAACGTCACATTGCATCACTGGCTCCTGCTGCAGTGTGAATCTGGCTTTAGACCGAACGTATAATAATTATGTGTACACTGGTACTAGTTCTCTATTCAACGTCACATTGCATCACTGGCTCCTGCTGCAGTGTGAATCTGGCTTTAGACCGAACGTATAATAATTATGTGTACACTGGTACTAGTTCTCTATTCAACGTCACATTGCATCACTGGCTCCTGCTGCAGTGTGAATCTGGCTTTAGACCAAACGCATAATAATTATGTGTACACTGGTACTAGTTCTCTATGTGCGGTCTCTGTCTCTGTCCAGGACCAAGACTAGGATACTGGAGAGAGGCGTGGATATGAGAGTTAGAGTGAAAGTCGTAATCCACTTTGTCGGAATCATGAAGGTATATATACCCTTCTCACACACACACACTTCTATACAATAGTATTGTAAAAATGAAAGTGTATGTATTGATATAACATGGTAGCCAGACACATTACCCGTCAGCGGAAGAAATAGTCAATAAGTACATACGTGCTTAGGCGGGGTTTATGACATTGAAAAGGGTTTTCAACTTTTTTTTCCTCCTCAACTCGCCAGGCTCTGCGAGATATTTTCAACAACTTCAACTCTTATCTGGCCATCCTGTCGGCCATTGAGTCATCGCCAGTCAGTCGCCTGGACTGGCCAGACAGAGTCATCAAGAGCTTGGAAGAGCCCCGGGCTCTTATCGACAACAAGGGCTCCTTCAAGAACTACAGAGAGGCATTTGCCAGAGCTAAGCCTCCGTGCATACCTTACATGTGAGTGGAGACATACACACTGCGACAAGTTTTATTCAATTGCACTAGACTGCATGCACCAGAGCAATAGGTGCAACCAACTGTACACATACACATTGCAGACTTTTACACGTTCTCTGGATTCTTTAAATCACAAAAAGTATTATCTGTTACCTTTTAACAAGGGTTCCCTACGAAATGTCTTGACCACCTCCCCCTCTCCCTCCCATCTTACCTACCTCCCCTCTTACCTATCTCCCCCCTCTCCCTCCCCTCTTGTCCAGAGGGTTGTATTTGCAGGACCTGACGTTCATCGAGATGCAGCCAAAGCTACTGGAAGATGGCGTCAGTGTAAACTTCACCAAGAGATGGAAACAGTTCAAATCAGTCGACCACATACGATTCGCACAAACCAAGTACGCCCCCAAATACTATAGTAGCTCCTTCGTGAACTTATTGTAATACAATCTCTAGCTAAAATGGCATGTTTCTTTGGAACACTTGGATCTTTACTTTCTTACACTCCAGGCAGTACAATTTCGACCCAAATCCTGACATTCTAAGTCTCTTCTCAAATTTCGAGGACTTTGCATCAGACGAAGTAAGTTTGAACAGTCAATTATTATTACGTAATGTATGCAGCAGCCTATTACTCGAGCAAAATTTCCAACTCTCATTGACACTACGCTAAACTGACCTGTATACTAGAAGAATGTTGAACATTGTTGGCAAACGCTCGCCAATTATGCTCAATACTGTACGTTCAAAGCTAAATTTTCCAGGAATTAAGCCAGTCTGTCTCCCTCTCTTTCCTGCACCAATAGGAATTATGGACATTCTCCAATGAGATAAAACCCAGTGCCAGAGCGCAGAGGGTTGTTCATAGTTAGTCCACCCCAGCCAGCAGACCACGAACACAGCAACGATACCTCCCCGCTTGAATGATTGTGGAAGTGGTAATTATTGTGATCTGTCATTGTTCAGCAATATTATTTGATGGCAAAAAGCAGTATTTATCCGTTCATGTGAGTGTATAATATTATGATTATTGTTCAATTTCCGTCAGTTTTTAATGAAAACATTCACTCTTAATTATCAGTGTCCAACTTTCACATGTCTTTATTGTATTTCTCATTTAAAGGTGTATGTGACTATAAAAATGTTAAAGATCATTAAAGAGCAGAGATTTTAATGAGGATTTTGGGATATTAGTGGCATACTTGCCTTCTTGTGAGAAATAAACAAGTGGCATGAAAAGCATGCACATTAAGAGCGAAAGCAACCAGGTTTTCTTGCACTAACTTGTTGCCGGGAGCGGCTGACACGTGTCTCTAGCGTTACACGCATGTGTGGAATATATTGCACAGTCATGGCAATCAAGAGGTCACTGGGTTTGGTTGGAGGAGAGCTAAAACAGACGCGAGGGCCTTTCTGTGGCCCCGAGTCTGAATCATCTTCTGCAGGAGAAGGGGAAGGTGACTGACCGTCTCTCTGTCCTCGTCTGACACTGAATGAGAACAAGAGGCAATTGTGTATATAGCACGTTCAACTGAAGTGGAACCTCCAATAAGGGACCCTCCAAGATAGGGACGACCTCTCTACAAAGGACGCTTGTTTCAACCCCATGCCAATACTTAAGTGTATTATTTGACCTCCGAGATAGGGACGACCTCTCTACAAAGGACACTTGTTTCAACCCCATGCCAATACTTGAGTGTATTATTTGACCTCTACAACCTTTCCCCCATAGTGTCCCTTGTTCGGAGGTTCCACTGTAGTTATATACCTTCTCGGTGAGATTTCACTTGCAGACCGAGTGAGCTGTCAACAAACCCTCTCTCAGAGACAGACACAGTCCAAGAGAAGAACAGGGACAGTCTACAAATAGAGAATATATACAACAAGCAATTTCTATAACCGACCAAGTCATACTGAGGAATGCAACCTGTTTTTTTGGAGAGTGAAGCAAGCATTTTGCGTGTTTTGTGCATATTTAGAATCAAGTATAACATAATATATATGTGCAGTGCCCGTACTTCTCGAATTCAGACATGAAACGGATAGAATTCTTCACCGGGTGACCTCAGACCTCACTAGCGCTACACGTACCCTGCTTTCATTCTGTAGTTGAGTCTAGTTCTGTCCGGTCCATCTGGCACTCTAACACTGGCCCCATACTTTGACTGTATATATACAGTGGTGGGTATATAACTGGTATATATAATTTAGCAGCATATTTTACAGTGAAACCTCTGAATAAGGGACACGGAACACTGAAAAAAGTATCAGAGCCAAGTGCCCTTTATAGAGAGGTGATCTTTATTCAGATGGTTCTTTTTCGGAGGTGTATATATTACTGTATACAAGTTTTAGAGCTGGGTAATTTAAATCGCGCAATCTGATTGGTCCATGCGCGGACTCTAAATGGTTCTTTTTCGGAGGTATATATATATTACTGTATACAAGTTATAGTGTGGGGAAAGGCGGTATACTTTTGCAGTGGCGTAAGAATCTCGTCTCTCGTTGACCAGAATGGCATACTTCACGTACGTCTGATAGAATTTCATCAGATCAAAATCAACACTAACCCTGCGATTATAAAAAAAAATATCAATCGTCATTAACACCACAGCACACACACCCTGCAACAGACCTTGAAATGAAAGGTTGGAGGTCGTTTTCGGAGGTTGGCTCAACGGAGACTGACAGAGCCACGATCCTGGCCAGCACAGACGGAGACTCACCGTCTTTGGCACCTTCACTGCTCTGCTGGAGAGAGAGGGCCATAAATAGAGTATATTCATTTGGCTGGAAAGTTAAAACAACTTATCCCTGCAAAACGGCGTGTCCGTGATCACAAAATTTGCAGGGAAAACTTTGTTTGGCGGCTTATAAACCGCTAATGATTTCCTCCCTCCCTCCTCCCCAAAGTTCCATTTTGCATCATTCTCACAATAAACGGAGGAATCTTGCCTTATCTTCCTTCACGAGATACTCCACATGAAACAGGAACCCGTGGGCGGAGCCAGTGTGAATGTGCTTCCGATGGAGGCTAGTTTCATCTATAGTCAAATGGACCAAATGTTTAAAAAACTAACAGCAGTCGTACTTCAGTAACACTACCTTTAGCCGCTATTTCCCACTCAGCTGAAGAGAACTGTATGCCATTGAAAGCCTCGTTTAATTTTATCTAAGACAAAATGTAGTAAAGTCAAAGAGCATACAGGCGATATTTCAAGAACTTACTCGAGCCTTGAGATTTCTAACGACTCTCTCGTGTTCTCTGGAAGCTGTAGCCATTTCTCCCTCGCTCTCTTCCTTGCTAGACCGAGCAATTCCAAACCTGTACAACATAAAGGATATTCCACGCCTTTTATGACCCTAACTGTGACAAGAAAAATTTTCCATTACATTCACAGTAGCTTTGAGCCCCTCGGAAAACAAAGTGTTGCACATTACGTAACCTTAGGGTAACTGAACTGCGCCTCCCTTTTGACTCATGCACTCTCGGTGACTATTTGTGTTTGTTTACAGTGCCTTCTCCATGTCTTTGTCAGTCAGGACCTCTCCCCCTCCTTCCTCTCTCCTCCTCATCTCGTCCTCCATCAAATCCACCTCTTCCTGCAACCTATCACACACACACACACACGTACACACACCACCTGACAATCTCCTTGAAAGCCCCCAACCTCAGAAGCTGCCCTTCATAGTTCTTCCTCTCTTCCTCCAGCCTCTGAAGCTCGCTCTGCCTGCCCTCCAGCTCACATGGCTCCAGTAGCTCAGTCTCGCTCTGCTCTGCTGCCAGTACATCCGCAAACCTGCAGCAGAGGTCAGTACAGTTAAACCTGTCTATATATAGCGACCACTCTATAAAACCATCTGTCTGTGTCCCAATAAATGCTTGCGCCATTGGTCACCGTAAAAAAAACCTTGCGAATACGACAGCCCCAGAGGTTGTCATAACTTAGGTACGGCTAGCGCGCTCCCTGAACGGACCTGGAGACTGCAGCGTGAACTTGCTCTCTTATGGAGGCGTTCAGCTCGTCCACGGAAACGTCAGAGCTCGAGCCTCCGTGGGGAGACGGATAATCAGCCATCTCTCCTCACCACAAACTAGAGTCGAAGAAGGAACTGGCTTTTCAACCGCCCGCCAAAATATTGGGTGCGCGTCTATTAGAATGATCTTTGACCTTCGAGTTTTTCACCTTTTGGGGGTGTGTGTTCCGTGGCTGTGTAAACGAACGATGACCTCTCTTTGCGTGAGGCGGCTACTCAACAGTCCCTGGTGTTTCAGCAAGGTAAACCAGTCTATCTCTAACTGGCTCCCAGTGGAAGGATATTTGTATCCCTGCCTCCACCTTTCAGCATCTCAGCATTCGTGTTGCCCTAGGGTTCTTTACAGGCTTAGCTACGCATTTAGTAACTAGCTACTATAATTGGAGGAGAACAGACTAGTATCTCCCTTGATTGAACGTTGCCACTTTAGTTGTACCCAGCGTCAGTAGCAACCAGAACTCCACCACTGTCTACCACGATGAGCCAGCGGCAGTCTCAACCCAGAAGACATGGCCACCACGGGCCAAAGCTGGAGTTCCCTCTCCTCCCTCCCGAGTGGAGAGACAGGTTCCAGAGAGGACAGATGCACAAGTTCAGGGACCAGCTCACGAAGCTGCCCGTGCCATCTCTGCAGCAGACGCTGGACAAGTATATTGCCAGTGTTGAGGTCAGAGCTCGGTGCATGGTTGGTGGATTGTCAGTCAGTACACCTTGAAGTAAAAAGTGTGTCTTCTAATCCGGCAGCAATGGGACGAAGCAAAGTGTGCATATTAGTAAGGTGTCCTTATTTCGGGGGTTATCCTCATTTCAGGGGTCTTCTTAAGAGGGGTAGTGATTAGGCCACTCCAAGTTGTATACCGGTTTCTGGTCCGCCTGCACCCATTTCAAGAGAACGCCATTATTACTGCGCATATGGTGGCTTTGCGCTTGTCTCGTTTTGACAGTCTTCCCACCATGAATGTTTGTGGTCATTATTAACCCTCGGCGCGCATGCGCAGCGAGGGTTACTGTACTTGGTTTGTGTGTCTGTGTGTCCGTTCACGTTTTCTGCCACTAGACGCAACAAGATCGCCAAAACTCTACAGCAACGGGTTCGGCGCTACATTTGCTTCATTTTAAAACTGGCGATTTTCGTAAAAACACAGCGTTCAAAAGTTATGGCGTGAAAAGCAAGTGAACAAGCCAATATGCAAATTAGCACGGGCTTACCTCGACAAGATGTGCTTGATCTGCGTACCTTGGAGGCACAAGACGTCACAACGAAGGGCGTGTATCGACTCCCGCATGCTATCTACTACTGTAGCTAGCCCGTGTCAGACTCTCCGTGTGCTACTAGCGGGAGACCGCGAGTAAACGCATACTATACTACGGCCCAGCCCATCAATTAGCGGTATCGCGCAAGCGCAGTTCGCCGAGGGTTTGCACTTCAGTGCTTTTTCATTACTAAGTGGACTAATGACATAATGAGTAAAACCCGCCTCCTGCATCTTGTAGACAAGTGCACACACATAGGCCGTGACGATCTTTGTAACTTGGTGCATGGCTATGTATGAGAGCTGTGGTCAAAAGTGCTATACATTAAGTACATGCATTCAGAGGTCTATGATTATTTCACCACAGCCTCTGCTGACAGAGGAGGAGCTGTCGGAGACCAAGAGACGTGTGGAGGAGTTTGGTAGACCTGGAGGAATTGGCGAGACTCTCCAGCAGAAACTGCTGGAGAGAGCTGCCACACGAGACAGCTGGGTTAGTACTAGTACTCTCTTCTCTTTACCATCTCCATAATGGAGAGAGCCGCCTCTCGAGACAGCTGGGTTAGTAAGCTACTAGTACTCTCTTCTCTTTACCATCTCCATAATGGAGAGAGCCGCCTCGAGAGACAGCTGGGTTGGTACTACAGGTAGCTAGTACTCTCTTCTCTTTACCATCTCCATAATGGAGAGAGCCGCCTCGAGAGACAGCTGGGTTGGTACTACAGGTAGCTAGTACTCTCTTCTCTTTACCATCTCCATAATGGAGAGAGCCGCCTCGAGAGACAGCTGGGTTGGTACTACAGGTAGCTAGTACTCTCTTCTCTTTACCATCTCCATAATGGAGAGAGCCGCCTCTCGAGACAGCTGGGTTAGTACTAGGTAGCTAGTATATACTCTCTTCTCTTTACCATCTCCATAAAGGTTTAGGTATTAATCATTATAATGTGGAAGGAAATCTCACATTTTACATTTGTTGCCCAAATCATTAACACCATTTCGCCCTTATTCAGTCATATTTTGATTAACAATTTAGGCACAAGTGTACATATAATTATGCAGTTGTTTTGTTCATAGGGCATACAGCATTATGTACACCCCTGTGAGTGTTTTACTTAACAGTAGTTAGACACGTATCATGCTCGTATGATGTATTTTTCAGCTTGTATACTAATTGTTGCACTGTTTTTCTTGTTTGTTAAAAACCTGTTTAGGGTTGGGGCCAAGAGGGGTTTTTGGGTTTGAAAAAAAATTCCTCTCTCCCCCCCCTTTTTTTTTTTTTGTGTTTGTTTGTT
>CASHTH010000975.1:0-10305 GCA_030341885.1 Geodia barretti | reverse complement strand
ATGAGTCATCCCGGATTTTGAGAGGATAGGGAAAGTAGTCTAAGGAAAGCCTATAAAAGAAGCCCCCCGTTTGGTGGAGTGGAAGTGAGCAAACTTCAAACCACTGAAGGGGGGCTTTTCTATGGTGCGGCATGGGGAGGGGCGGAAGCAAGCCCAATCGGTAGCGAATTTACTGGAATTATTCATCGGCCCTTTGGAAGAGTGGCTGGATGACCAGTTGGACCGGCGCCTGGTGCGCACCTTCTTCCTGGCCCTGGCCGATCTGCAAGAGGCTGGGGAAACTCCCCTGGCCCTGTGGGACGAGAGCGTCCTGGAGAAGTCGGAAAGCATAGCCCTGGAAGGATTGGGGCCGGTACGCTCCAGCAAGGCCGCCCGTCTGAAGCGCATCAAGCCCGGCTGCTACAATCCTCCAGGAGGCCGGCCGGTATTCGTCCCGGGCCTGCAGCGGATCACGGTCATGGTAGCTGGCTACTTGGGCCCGCCCGCCCTGGCGGCCATGCGCTTGGTGGACCCGCGGGGCCCTTTGGCTACCGACCGGTTCACCAACCTGGTCTCCCTGCTGAACCAATGCTCGGAAAAGTGGGGGCAGCAGGTGATTCATGTCTGGGACCGGGGCTTTGCTGGTGGACCCTGGCTCCGAGAGTTGACCGGCCGGCGATTGCGTTTCATCATGCGCTGGCATACCGGCTACTTTCTCGTCGATGACAAGGGCTCTCGTCACGCCTGGCAAATCGCCCGGGGCAAGCGTTCTGTGGACCACCGGATGGTGTGGGACATCCACCGCCGTCAGTACCGGAAGACGGGGTATCGTCTACCTGCCGGTCCGCCACCCCCAGGTGGACCAGTCCCTGTGGCTGGTGGTTTCCCCCCGGGCCAGGGCCGCAAGCCCTGGTACCTGCTCACCAACGAACCCATAGCTGACGCGGCCGATGCCTGGAAAGTGGTCTTCGCCTATGCCCGCCGCTGGCAGGTGGAACTTTGCTACCGAGCCTGCAAGACCGACCTGGCCATGGAAAGCCCCCGCCTCTGGTTCTGGGAGAACCGGCTCACGCTGTTGCTCATGGTCAGCCTGCTCTACTCCTTCCTGCTGTCTCTGCTACACCCTCACTGCCAGCCCCTGGTGGAAGGTCTCCTGCGAAACTGGTGCCACAGAACCGGGAAGCGGTACCGCGACGCCGCGATACCGCTTCCCAGAATCAGATCAGCTCTAAGTGCCTCGCCTACCCTCCCCCTTTCTCACCATGCACCCAAAATTCGGGATGACTCATGTTTGTATAAGATATTACGTTATGTTAGATCCAATGGATTGGTACGGTATCCAGCCTAAGCAGAAGGAAAGGTCCACTGCTGGGCTGCTGGAAAAGGGGATCTGTCGCCTGGAATGGCTGAGTCCCAACAGAACTGCCAGTAGAAAGGAACCGAACCGAATCAATGGCAATCGTCGTGGCCGGATGCACGGTTGTCGAATTTTTCAACGCGTCTACCCGTACTAAGGACCTGTAGTCCAGGTTATCAGCAGTTCACGGGAAGGCTGGCGCCATCGTGGTCGGTACCCCTCGGCATCGGCGCTGAACAACCGGTTGAAGTTTCGAGAAATTACCTCTTTGGCGGCAGCAATGTCGTCTTCTCGCACCCATCCGCTTTCAATCACGTCATTTACGGCTTCCTCTCTGGTGCCCAGGAGCTTGCCCTCCCACCAGGGAGGCTCCGGCAGCGTCAGCAAGTCGGGGAGTCTCCCTATCTCCCATAGCACCGCCAGCAACTCCCGAAACCCCGGTACGGGCGCCATTTTTTCGCCGTAGAATAGGTCGAATAGCGTTGCTTCGCTGTTGGGTGGAGCCACGCTCCAGAGCGTAATCATGACTCGGCGGCGGGCTGATGACTCCAGTTTTTCAATGAAAGGGACTATATCTCGTACGAAGTAGGTTACGTCGGCGGAAAATACCACATCGCCAACCACGCCTTCCACGTCCATCCAGTTGGCCTGAATGCGTCGGCCGTTGGTGATTCCGGCCTTGCGCCGACTGTCCTCGAACTCGGCGCCCATTGCGGTAGACGGGTCAACCACTATGGCTTCACGGCAGCGCAATGCCAGCGGCAGGCTGACCCTGCCCGCGCCCCCGCCCACGTCGACCAGTACATCTTCAGGCCGCACGTAACGGGAAATAAGTTCCAGGTTGGGTTCCAGGATGCGGCGGGGGTCGAAGCGGAACAGACGGGCCAGCCTTCGGGTCCAGGGATCCCCTGACCCGGCCATGCCGTGTAAACGAGACTGTTGCTCGGCAACGGCATCAAGGTAAACGGCAAATTGATCGGCGGCTGTCATCGAGTATCCCCGTTTCAATGTCCACCCTAATCTGGCCCGAATGCTAGTTAAGGCTGTCTCAGACAGATTATCAGATTCCTTGACGCTTCACAGGCCGCCGTTGGTTGAGCCGATACTAAAGTCTTTGCACCTGGCGTGGCGGGAACACGGCTATGAAGCGGCAAGAGGGACTTCTCAATAATACTTTCTAACGTAAGCTCAGTGGTATTCAGGAATTATGCTCTTTGACAAGCTTGCGACCAGGGCAAATACTGTTATGTGGTCAGGCGCCCACGATCATACCTAACATAGCCACCTGCATTTGGAACACACTCGTGGTTGGGCCCAATGGTCGGCCTGTTCAGGGTCTTGCAGGATTAGCCTGGGCCAGCAATCCACGTACGGAAGGTATATATGTCCCTTGACCTGGGCGAAACCATAATTCAATTAGACCGGGTGTCCCAAAACCTGGGACGGAGCCACCACGACCGGCATGAACGACTGACGCGGCTGATTGCCGAAGCCTCTGATGTGTCTCCCGAGGTAGCCCGACAGCGAACAAATCGGTTCTACGAGCCCTTCCTGGCCGCCCAGGTGGTGGACACCCTGCTGGGTGCGGTGGGGCCACTGCCTGCGCCCGCAGACTGGGTGGCAGCTTCGGTGGATGGCTCCCACATAGATGTTGACCGACACCTACCCGTGCCGTGCCACCTCATAAACTTGGGGGGCTGTGTATTAACCTATGGTTCGCGGGGAGACGCGCAATTCTTCAGCCGCCCCCATCTGGCTGCTCAGCAGGATGAACTGTACTTGACGAACCCCCTTAGAGCCAGTGAAGAGGAGGCGATCACCGGCAACCTGCTGGGCTTGCACCGAACGGTACGCGAGCTGGAATCCTTGCTGGAAGTGGCGAAAGGTTGCCCGTCCGAGTTGCCGGTTCTGGCCCTGGTGGACGGCACCCTCGTCCTGTGGGGTCTGGCCGGCCACGGCTACCGGGATTTTGTACGGGAGCACATAATCAAGGAAGGGTTGCTGGCCGCCCTGGAGGGATTTCGGCAACTGGCCCAGGAACGGCCGGTCTCTCTTGCTGCCTACGTATCCCTGCCCCGCAGCACCGAGGTAGCCAACGCCATTCGCCGCTGCCTCTGCACATATGAGATTTCCCATTGCCGCGAGTCATGCAGCAACCGCCGCTCGGACCGGGAGCCCTGCAGCAACTCCAACGACTTTCTCGACCGGGAGATTTTTGGCGAACTCCTGGAGACATACCATCGGTCGCCCATTTACCAGACCAGCTCCTCGGTGCCCAGGGAATACTATGGCGATGGGCAGCAGGTCTGCTTCTACTACCTTAATGCCGGAGAGGAGATCGCTCGCGTAGAAGTGCCCCAGTGGGTTGCGGAGGACGAGACCCTGCTGGCCTTGAGCCACACCCTGATAGCGGAGCAGTGCCGGCGGGGGCAGGGCTATCCCGTGGCCATTTCCGAGGCCCACGAGCAGGCCGTGATAACCGGAAGGGACCGCCAACTGTTCAAGCAAATGGTGTCGGAGACGTTGGAACGACAGGGTTTGCCCACTTATACCTCCCAAAAGGAACGCTCCAAACAGCGGCCGTGGGTGTAGGGCTTTCCTGGACGAAGGGAGTTTCATATTCCAGGTTCTGAATGGCTGACGATCAAGTCCCTGAAAGCATTGGGCCCGCTAGACAACCGGGTTGATGCCAGGAACTCCAGATACTCCTCGTAACTCCCAAACTGGGACACCGTTTCCAGGAACTCCCTGATGGACCCACTGCGGCGGCGCAGTTCCCGCATTTGCTCGCCAATGGGACTGGCCGAGCCGGGCCTGGTGGCGTAGGAGCCGTGAAAGGCAAAGTAGGCCTGGTTAATCTTGCGGATGCTGAAGCCGTTGGTCACAAAGAGGCGGCGCCGTTCCTCCATGTAGGCCTCAGCCCCCTCGATATCTCCCTGGGCCAGCAGTTCCTCGGCGTGGTGGCGGGTCTCCCGCATCTCGGCGTTGTAATCAAACCTGTCAGGGTTGATCCGCTCCCAGTGACGGTTTACAGCCTCTCCGGTCAGGGAGGTATACACCAGATCGCCCAGTTCCTCTCCGGCGATGGAGGCGACGGTTTCGTTCAACGTCAGCATCTCCGGACTCTGCCCGAAATTGCGACCCAGGGGCCGGAAAAAGAGCCAGTGGTGCAACCATTCGTGGGAAGCCACTTCCAGGGCATTGCGGAGGCCAGAGGTATCCAGTACTACGCTGGGATAGACCGACAGGCCGCCGGTCCTTACCACCACCGCCGAGAGGTCCTCGGTATCCAGAGCTACCTTTTCCAGCTCATCCTTGACCGCATCGCTCAGGCCGGCTTGCAACAGGAAAGCATCTTCGCGATAGATCCGGTCCCTGGGCGAAAGGGCCATGACGTTGGGTGTACTACCGAAGACGGCGTCCACCGGCGGAAATACGCCAAGCCAGCCGGCGGTAAGACCCTCCTGGGTCAGCACTCGGGACAGCTCTTCCTCCACTATACCTTCTACCTCGGGCAAGAGTTCCTTCCGGCGGTCCCGGTTCCTTTCCAGCGCCAAGGACAGGTGTGCAATAGTCCTGTCGCGGCGGGCAACCTCGCTATCCGAAGTACCAGGGTCACCCAGCTCCGCCTTTCGCAGGGTGCCTTCCATCTCCCTCTGCTGCTGGCCCCAGTCGAAAAAATTCTGGACCAGGGCAACCTGCTCTGCTCGAGACAACTCACGCTGCCAGGGCCACAGGTCTGCCAGCTTGCGGGTCCACTTGTGGGAGAGATGGCTCAGTTCCCAGGAAACTATGCTGTAGCGATAAGGCGCCGTCGCTATGTCCAGACCCGTGGGCCGGTAGTCCGACTGGCCAATGGTTAACACAACCAGCGCCAGCATCAACAGCAAGAGGCTGCGGCGCACTTCTCGCAGCCAGCGACGGACCCTTCTGTTTGCGTCGGCAGATGTCGAACCTTCGGAAAGCATTAAATCAATCTGAGAAAGTAGCGAAAATACCCAAATAATTGGGGTTGACACGGATTGTAGAGTAGCGGCTCCAAACTTGCTGACTGTTTGGCTGGCTGGCCAAATCAGTGATAGGGAGCTGTATACATTATGACCGACATTACTGACAACCACCGAAAACCTGTAGAGCGCGTCAACCCATTCTCCCCGATTGTCACACCTGACGGTTGTCTTTATTGTCTCCACCAAGCAACCGACCATTCGGGCCCTGCCTACGGCGTTCGGCTGGAAGGACGCAAATACCGCAAAAATGTGGTATACGCCATCTTCTGTCATGCTTGCGCCGCCGAGAAGGCCACCAAGCAGGTGGCTTGCTGGCAGATGCCCGAGGGCGTGTACCGGAACTTCAGCAGGTACGGCGTGCAAACAGCGGGAGTTTAGGGCTGTGGGGCGTAACTTTGGCGGCCCGAAACCCAGAGTTGGCTACCAATAAACTCCCCGCTCTGTTGCGGGGAGGGTCATGGGGTGAGGGCGCCCGCCACATACGCCATTTCTTGACACTACCGGGTGCCGGTTGTATGCTTTTGCCCGATAACCGAAGGGAGGTTTTACCTTGTCTACCCCTGCCACTTTCCTTACCGAAGAGATGCGTCAGCAAGCTATTGGTCTGGAGAGTCAACCGGTCACGATGGAAGTGGAAAAGGGGGCCATCCTCCGGTTTGCCGAAGCTATCGGCGACCTCAATCCTCAGTACACTGACGAGGCCGCCGCCCGCAAGTCCATGCTTGGTGGATTGGTAGCCCCGCCTACTTTTCTCCGCTCCGTGCGCGGGGTCAACCTGGAGTTGCCCTTCGAGCTTTCCTTCAGTCGCCGGTTGGACGGCGGCAGTGACTGGGAATATTTCCAGCCGGTGCGACCCGGGGACCGTATTACTGCAGTGGCTCGCATAGGCGAATTGACCGAGCGGGCCGGCCGTCTGGGCGTCATGGTGTTTATGACTACCGTAACCACCTACAGCAACCAGTTCGACGAGGTGGTCGCCACCCAGACCAATACCCTGATAGCATATTAGTATCGGGCAGCCACCTGAGCTGCCCCAACATAGTGAACGGGATATAGGGGCGTCCCTTGGGGGCGCCCCCGACGCAGTCAATGCGCAGAGGTAGTTCAATGGCCGAGCAAGTCTACTGGGAAGACATTTCCGAAGGGATGGAACTGCCTTCGATAGTCAAAGAACCCACCACGCGTCAACTGGTGCAATATGCCGGCGCCTCCGGTGATTTCTACGAGATTCACTACGACAAGGATTTCGCCGTTGGCAACCAGTTGGATGGTCCCATTTTGCACGGCGCTTTGAAGAGCGCGTTCCTGGGACAGCTGGTAACCGACTGGATTGGGCCGCAGGGCACGCTGAAGCGGCTGCAGTGCCAGTACCGGGGTATGGATGCCCCGGGCAGCCCCATAACCGCCAAGGGCACCGTTACCCGGGTGTACGAGGAGGATGGGCAGCGCCTGGTTGATTGCACTGTATGGCTGGAAAATACCGAGGGCCAGAATACCACCCCCGGCAACGCTACGGTAACCCTGCCCAGCCGGCAAGGGTAGCTACGATGGCTTCACCGGCTATACCAGCGCCGCAGCCAGGGGGCCATACTCCCGACGGCTACCTGCAGATGAGCAACCATTACCTACGGCAGTCCAGGGTTGAGCTGGAAGCCGGTGATCTGGTTCAAGCATCTGAGAAGCTGTCTGGATCTGTGGCTACTGCTTTGAAAGCCATCGCTCAGCAGCGAGGTTGGCGGCACGATAGCCACGCTATGCGGCAGGCTGTAGTTTCCCAATTGGGGTCGGAACTGGGGCCCTCTACTCCCGCAGCTCAGAGTCTCTACAGGGGTCGAGACGCCGGAGACTTGCACCACGAGAGTTTCTATGAGAACTTCCTCTACGAGGACGATGTTCTTTACGCCATTGGCGCTACCGAAACCTTTGTCCAGATTATCGAACAACTGATGAGCGAACCGCCCAGGCCCTTTACCGTAGCAAGGCCTCTGGACGCTCATCGCATAAGCCAACTCACAGGACACGAACCTGACTTGGGAGTTACCGATGCCCTGGGCTTTGCCAACTTTACGGGACAGGTTCGGTAGGCCTAGTCCCATTTCCCTGGTTTCAATTCGAGAATCAAAACCGAGGTTAAATCAAATATGGCGGACATACTCAGAGACAAGGTAGCCATCGTTACCGGCTCCGGCCGGGGCGTGGGCCGCGGTGTAGCCAAGCTCATGGCCCAGGAGGGTGCCCAGGTAGTGGTGGTTGACCCGGGCGTCAATGTTGACGGCAGCGGATCAGACCAGTCCATCGCCGAGCAGGTGGTGGCGGAAATACTGCAGGAAGGCGGTCAAGCCGTGGCCTGCCTGGAGTCGGTGGCGACCATGGATGGTGGCGAGAAGATTGTCCAGACTGCCATCGACAGTTTTGGCAAGCTGGACATTGTCGTAACCTGCGCCGGCATCCTCCGCGACCGGATGATTTTCAACATGACCGAGCAGGAGTGGGACGACGTTATCGCCGTGCACTTGAAGGGCACCTTCAGCGTGGTCAAGAATGCCTGCATTCTCTTCCGCCAGCAGCGTTACGGCCGGATAATCACCTTCAGCTCCCAGTCCGGGCTTCAGGGCAATTCCGGCCAGGCCAACTACGGCGCCGCCAAGTCGGGCATCGCCGGGTTCACCAAGGTCGTGGCCCGTGACATGGGCCGCTACGGCGTAACCGCCAATTCCATTGCGCCCAGGGCTACCACCCGCATGATAGGCGCCATCCCTGATAGCGCTGCGGAAATTCGCGCCCGTGGCGGAGTCCAGACCCTGGACCAGGGCAATGAACCGGAGACAATGGATCCGGACGACATCGCCCCCTTCGTCTGCTATCTGGCCAGCGACTATGCGGCCACGATAAACGGGCAAACCTTCCTGGTCTATTCCAGCGAGATATCCCTGATGTCGCAGCCCCGTCCGGAACGGTCTATTTACAATGACGGTCACTGGTCTATGGAGGACATTGCCCCTCAGGCCAGGAATCAACTGACCCGGGGCATCTACAATCCGGCCCCTCCCCGGGCGTAGAGAGCAGAGGCTCTACCGGATTTACATTGCACAAATATCGAAAACTACTCCGAACTGGAGCGCATAAATGCCCAATCTTCTTGAGAACAAAGTAGCAATCGTAACCGGCTCAGGCCGCGGCGTCGGCAAGGGCGTGGCCATGCAGATGGCCGCCGAGGGAGCCAGAGTCGTGATAGTTGACCCGGGCGTCAACTTGGACGGCAGCGGCTCCGACCAGTCCATTGCCGAGCAGGTGGCCGTAGAGATTCGCGAGGCCGGCGGCGAGGCCGTAGCCTGCCAGGAGTCGGTGGCAACCATGGATGGCGGCGAGAAAATCGTCCAGACCGCCATCGACGCTTATGGCAAGCTGGACGCCGTGGTAACCTGCCACGGCATTCTCCGCGACCGGATGATTTTCAACATGAGCGAGCAGGAGTGGGACGACGTTATCGCCGTGCACCTTAAGGGCACCTTTACCGTCGTCAAGCACGCCTGTATCCTCTTCCGGCAGCAGCGGTCGGGCCGGGTTATCACCTTCAGTTCCACTTCGGGACTTTACGGCAACACGGGTCAGGCCAACTACGGCGCGGCCAAGGATGGCATCGCCGGGTTCACTCGGGTGGTGTCCCGGGATATGGGTCGCTACGGCGTAACCGCCAATTCCATCGCTCCCAGCGCCCAGACCCGCATGATTGGCAGTGTGCCCGACGAGGCCCGCGAACTGCGCGCTTCCCGCGGCGTGAGCGGCGGCAACGTGGGCGGCCTGCGCGGCGAGCCTGAAGACGTGGCTCCCTTCACCACGTGGCTGGCCTCTGACGAGGCCGCCCACGTCAACGGCCACGTGTTTTACGTAACCGAAGGCCTGGTCAGCATGTTGAACGAGCCGGAACCGGTGCGGACGATGCACAAGGATGGTCGTTGGACCATTGAGGAGATTATCCGAGTCTTCCCCGCCACTCTGGGCGTGGAACTGCACAACCCAGCCCCGGCGCCCCCGCCGTCGGTGTAACAGGTTCCGGACTACAGGAAACCTATAGGGGCAACTAACACCTAACCGGACAACTAGAGGGAATAGCCAATGTTTCGCAGTTTTAGCGCTTCTTACGCCGGACACGTTGTAGACGACAACCTGGGCTTCGAGGGCATGCCAGCCAACGACCGCAACTATCCCAACGACAGGCTGGCCGAGGCTTTTGACTGGGCCCTGGACTTCTCGCGCCACCTGGAGAGCCTGGGCTATGACGAGTTCTGGATGGCGGAGCACCACTTCCAAACGGAAGGTTACGAGTGCATCCCCAACCTCCTGATGCTGAGCCTCTACCTGGCCAGCAATACGGAGCGGCTTAAGTACGGCTGCGGATTCAACATCACCCCCATGTGGCATCCCCTGCGCCTGGCCGAGGACTACGCCATGGCTGACATTCTTACCGGCGGTCGGGTGCTCTTTGGGGTAGGCCGTGGCTACCATACGCGGGAAGTCGAGACCTTCGCCGCGCCCATGCTGGACGGCGATGCCAACCGGGAGCTTTTCGAGGAGCAGGTGGAAGTGCTGGTCAAGGCCTTCTCCGAAGAGTCCTTTTCCCACGAGGGCAAGCACTACAAGTTTCCCGCGTCGGTGCCCTATCGCGGCTACCAACTGGAAAAGATCAGCCTGGTGCCCCGTCCCATCAGTCAGCCGGTGGAAATCTGGCAGCCCCTGGTCAGCGGCAACCCCAAGGGTATCGACTTCATGGGTAAAATGGGCATAAAGGCCCTGATCGCCAACACGCCTGAGTCCGCCCTGAGTGAGCGGATGGAAATGTACCAGCAAGGCGCTGCGGCCCACGGGCGCGAAATTGCCTTGGGCGAAGACGTTGCTCTCGGTTACCGCTTCTTCATCGGCGACACCCAGGAAAAGGCAATTGAAGAGGCCCGACCTACT
>CASHTH010000974.1:0-20700 GCA_030341885.1 Geodia barretti | reverse complement strand
AAAGTCACAGCTAAAATAGGGACACCTCTACATGAAAGGTCTTCCCAAGAACACCTATTTCATGTAATATGAACACCAAACTAAGAAGGATACATATGCACTTCATTCTGTCCCATTGGGGTCCAGTTTAGAGGTGCTCCACTGTGTATTAACCCCATACTGCAGGAAAGAGGGAGGAGGAGTACCGACATGCTCTGGGGATGTTTGGAGTGTCTTCTGATCTGGCACTGAGGCCCATTGCCTCCCTCTCTGGGGGACAGAAGAGTCGCCTAGCCTTTGCCATCTTGGCTGTTCCAAGGTCGGTATATACATGCTCAAAATGCCATAGAATCCCTATCATAGCCCGTACATCTATCATGCTAGGTACCATGCCCATCTGTAAGTACTATCGTACTTGTGATAACATTTGCACGAATCATGAAAGCATCAAACGACAGGACACTACCATGGCAGCTCAGCAGGTAGAGCTCCATTAAGCCCACTATTAGCTGCCCACTATACAACACGATACAAGGCAAAGGCAAACTTACTCAGTGTAACACAGGAATAACACATACACATACCAGCGTAACCACCAGGTTTTTACTTATTTGTTTGTGTTCCCGGTGCTATTGGCTGTGTTATATTCTTTCAGACCCAACTTTCTCATATTTGATGAGCCGACAAACCACTTGGATGTGGAGTCAGTGGAAGCACTAGGAAAAGCCCTCAATAGATTCCCTGTGAGTAATTTCCGATAATTATGTCATACTCCAAATCTGCCATCATAATAATACTATAATTCTACACTATTAAACCTGCCCCTGTCAAGTATTGGGTGTGGTCTAATGGTTAAGGACTCACTTATGATACCGAGGTCACCGGTTCGATCCCTGTCTAGTGGTCATCTTTTTTATAATGATGTAATGAGTGTTGATATAAGAGGAACGTTTTTTCATAAGCTCTCGTGGCCAGCCAAGTGGCTGAGTGGTTAGAGGCGTGGGGACTGTCACATAAGGTGCCCGGTTCGAATCCCGGACCCGCACTGAAACTGACAGGTGGTCCAGAGCATTGGCTGGAACAGCTCTGGTTCCTCCCCTTACCCACGAATCTACCACTGACCCATGTTTCTCAAAGGGCAGCGTATAGTTCGGCATAGCACTGCGTCCGTAGATGTCTGTCTGGAGAGATTGAGGGCTGGCCCATTATATATTTTTTCAACTTTTTTTTCAACTTTTGCCTAAAACCATCCATGGGTAAGGCAGTTGCATGGCCGCTCTTATTTCGCCTAGAATGTTTTAATTTTTTTTCAACCTTATCTTTTCCTAAAATAATCCTAAGTTTAACTTTGCATACCTTTTTTTGGACAGCGTAGATTAGTTTGGCATTGCACTGCGTCCATAGTCTGGAGAGATATAGGATCGGGTGGAATTTTAATTTTTTTTCAACCTCAAAAATTATGGTTTTGGCTTATGCACGATTTACCTTTTGGCAAGCACTGAAGTCACTGAATCCACTCACTGCCTGCATAGGAGGAATAGTATAATTATATAGTCTGCTTGTGTTTAGAGGGCAGCCCTACAATGCAAAATTAATTTTTTCTTTTATTACCTATATACCTCAATCATCCTACACATCTATCTGCATGTTTTTCTGTGAGTGGGTGAAAATCTCTTATACCCAAACATCCTATGTATAATATACATAAGATAGTGTGCTTGTTTATGTGAGGTTCTACTGGTGCAGGGAGGAGTATTACTTGTATCTCACGATGAGCATCTCATTAAACTGTGCTGCAACGCAGTCTGGCTGTGCAAAGACAAATTAGTGCACAGATTAGAGGGGGGCCTCGACCAGTACAAGAAGGCTATTCAGTCAGAACTGGTACATTCATAGTATTATTACTAGGGTCAATTGTACACTTGTAATTATCACTATTTATTTTCAACTTGGGTGTAACTTTTCCATGTGTTACAATAAACAATGTATATCACAGTGGAAATAATAATATTGATGATCAAATGCAATCAACGTTACTGCACGAAGTAATCTGCGCTTAGAGACATCCATTGAGCTTGAATTAGTAAAGCATAACCGCAATGAGTATGTGCAAGATCCAGTATTAAACAAATATGTCCAGTGTTATTGTGATTGAGTCAGGACTATAGGAGAATGTGCACCATGATCTTAGTCAGGATAATAGAAGAAAGCAAGGACAAATCGTAGCAGTACCATGCGAAAGAGAACACGTAATTACTGCCTTAAGCAAACGGTCAAGGGGAATAGTGTCAGTCGCTGTAAAGGCTGCCTGTAAACGGCAAAGACTGCTTAATTCCAGCGAGTAATTGAGGCAAGAAGGAGGTACGAGGTATCAGACTGTAAGGTTAGGGAACAACTTTGGGGAGGTCGGAGGTGTCGACAACAATCCTCAGAAATACCGAATCGTCTCTTATGAATCCACCATTGAGGAGGTGGTCTATCCTGATGAACATCGGGCACCCCGACGCAATGTTCATCTCTTTCCGTCCGGGTCTCTGGAACGAACTTGAGGCAGGGTCAGGTCTGAAGTGATCCGTAATGTGCTTCTTTCCGACTTGGTTTATTAGCGTGAGCATCACCTTCTGCTTGAACGGCCACGTAAGAAGAGCGTCAAACGGGCCTCGCATGATGACAAAGAAGAAGCTTAGATGCGAACCTTTCCCCAGCCCGTCTCCATTCAAATATATTCTCGCGCACATCTTGTACCCGTGTCGGCTGGTGTAAAACGGGGTGGAGTACAGTGAGAGCGTTACTCCATCCACGGCCTCTCTCCGACGTCGCGTGAAATCGTCAATCTTCCACAATAGTATTCCGTTGTAGGTGGCTCGCTCCAGAAGCTGTAGTCGCAGCTCCTGGTCCAGGGAACTACTTAGGCAGCGGTCGAGGCTGTGGTCTAGCTCAGTAACCTTTGACCTGAGTGCCTCTAACTCTTGAAGGGGCGGGTGGGAGTGGCTGGCACCCGGAACTGGGGAGGGGGGTTGTGTAGCTGCGAGCGTGCTCCCGCTGGATCTTGCACCCTCCGATCGATCCCCGAGTGTCTTGATTGCCGATTCCAGCCCTGTTAGTCGTCTCTCGGTCCCGGAGGCAAGCTGCTCGAGGGCGTGGACTCTCTCGCTCTGGTTCTGCTGGGTGACCCTCATCTTCTCGATGGAGGTGAGGAGCAGGGAGAAGTGCTGGGCCTGGATCTGTGCGTGGTAGACGGCAAACTGCTGCAAGTGGTTGTCAATATTCTGCCTTATACTCTGTGAGTGGAATTGTGAACGGAGGAAAAGATAAAAATTCCTCTTTCCTCAGTTTTTAGTGTACACAGTATACACTCTTAAGAGACACAATTAGTTTTGCTTACACTACACAGCATTTGTATGCTTTCACATATTTCAGGGAATTATTACATTAGCATAGTTACCATTTTTACACACAAGTTTATCACTGGCTGACTTACAACAAAGCTGCAGTTGAAGACACTGTAAGGGCACTTGATGGTAGAGAGTGGGCAGTTACCTTCGCTGACACTCACGTGCTTCTCCAACTATGGATACAAAGAACTCATCACAATCAATCTCCTCCATTGCCTACGTATGTACATATGTACAGTAAATTTCCGTTCCTAGAAAGCAAAAGGATTTATTTTGAGTTCACATGCACCCCAGCCAGATCAAGCACATACAATTGTGTGTAAAATAATCTTGGAATTCGAGACGTTGGTACAATAGTATTAGACTAGATTCTACTGCAATGGTGCCACTGAGGTTAGGTATGTATCAACTAGTGTGGTCTGCAGACCACACATAAGTGTCTGTGGGTTGTGTGGGTTGGAAAAACTCAGAGAGTGTGGCATAAGGAAACAGCAGCTTTCAAAGTACATGTACAAGTCTGGCTTTGAAGGTAAACATTGCAGAAATACATGTAGGACTTTATTATTGGGTACAGAGTATCTACAATAGGTTAAGAAGGTGGAATGTGCATATGAAGCTAGACAGAAGAACAGTATGTGTGGTATGTATGAGAATCCTTACATCATGGAGCTTCATCTGTAGTTTTGGATCACATTTGTTGGGGCAGGAACGAAGGACTTCAGGACACACCTTAGACAGGTGGGCCTGGGGGTTCAGGGGGAGATATGTACATACATACTTATGGCCCTACTGCTTACTATCATTTGGGAAGATGTCCAAGTATATTTGCATGGGCATCACAGCTATGGTACCTACGTTAAACACTCTAAAGCATCATGTGCTATACTTTGGGAAAACTATAATATTATGCTACACAACAGCCCGGGAGTATGTTATAGTACAAAACATGGGGAAGTTTGGTGGGTGGAGCCACCTGAGTAAACATGTATTACAGGACTTGGCAGCTGGACAAGACACGCTTGCATATTATCTGGCACACAGTCTGGCCACCTAGCAGCTCTCTTGCGTGTAGTTAATGTGCATTTGCCCTTGTGTGTATATACACCCCGTGACTCATGATAATAACAAAACAAACCGTCATCTGTTGGAAGGGTACGTCTTTGCTGCAGTGAACGCAGAGCTCGGGTCTCATGGGGCAGCTGGTCTTCATGTGGCCCGGGAGACTCTTCCTCTGCACGTGGTTCCCACACACCTTACACTGCACCTCTGAGAACTCACACTCGGCTGCATGGGCCTTTGTAGGCCGGGGGGAAAGGGTAAATGAAATATGGGGAGTATGTAGCCTCGCATACTAAAAGAGAGGTTCGATATGATGTCCTTCAGACTATGTTTCGAGTCAGAAGCTACTAGATGCTCCTCTATCCCCGGGGCTAGGTTAAGAGAGAAACTTGAACGAATCATTAAGTTGTTGAGAGCCAACTACTAATGCTTTCTCCGTGAGGTTTGTAGGGCAGGGACCAACTTTGAACGTTTTCGGCGTTTCGCCACCTTTTTGCTGTGTTATTTGGGACTCACTTCAAGATCACTGAGCTTCCCGGCCCACTGGCAACCACTGGACCCACACAGCACGTCGAGATTGAGTATTTCTCTCCTGCAGGCATTGTCTGGGAATATCTGTAGCAACAGGCAGGCGGTAGTTAGTGGCAGAAGTCCATCCCTGTACATGTTACTATATATGTACATGCACCTTCACTCTTGTACTATATTATGTACTATATGTAGGCAGTAGGCAGTCTGATTATTGACACAACTCGTACAAATGCTCAACATAACAATGAGGTTACAGATGTTACTACATGTGCGTTTACAATACTCTTGTATAATATGCACTACATGTATATACATGTAGGCAGTCTATGGTCCACCTCCTACACATGTTCAACAAGTGTAACAAGTGGGTTACAGATACTATCTCAACACAGAGAGTTATTATACTACTTTTCTTACACTTTCTCTTGAGATGGGCTCCTTGTCCAGTGGACAGAGTGGAGGTCTATGGCTGAGGGCTGGCTCCAGACACTCCTTACAAAAGATGTGGCCACATTCCGTCTGCATTGGGTTTCTCATTGCTAGCTGGCACAGTGGACACTCGTGTCTTTTCAGCAGTGGGTGAACAAACTTGCAGTCGTAGCCCGACATGGCTCTGTGTGTTGATTGTATGTGTGTGTGTAAGACGGATATAGCTACATGTATGTAAATAGAAGTTGCTGCTAGCCAAGAAAAGAGCCAGCAGTGTCATAATGGCTTATTATTACACATGCCAAAAGGCACAAAGAAGTGTCAGCACGCGAGTACCAACGTACGTACGTACGTACTACGCGCGCATAGCAGATACTGCCCATGCGCATGCGCATGCCATGCTAGGGCGCGCGCGCGCAGAGGCAGCAGATGCGCGTCGCCGCTCGCTCGCTAGCTAATTATGGCCGGCCGCGCCGGCTATCGATTGAACGCAGGGGCGGGGCTCGTAGAGGTAGCTCCTGATTTTCCACACAACCATTTTCTGCGATGAATAATAGAGCTATCCTGTGAGATGAGTTACTACCAAGGTTAGATGTGTAAGTATTATTGCAATACCATGATAATACCTGACAATTATGGACGAGTTGGCACGCCTTCTGGGTTGGTTCACCGTCGTGCTCGTTTCGAATCTCGAACCGCCAAATTTTGAACGCATGCGCGTGCTGCCTCCCTCTCGTGCGCCTGCGCACAAGATGCTGTGCTGTTTTGTTTATTGTGATCGCATTCCGCATAGATTAGCATGCAAGTATATACGCTATAATAATGTCCGCGGCCAGGTGAAACCAACTGCCACACTCTTTATTCTACCTGCATGCACTGAGAACAGGTGCAAACTAGCTAGCTAGTATCTACGCAACAGCCAACAGCGACAGGAAACGTTTATCTCATGAGATCATAGTTACATGGCAGTCTATAAAAAGCCGTTGACTTGCCTTGAATTTCCAATCTACCGGTGCGCGGTTGCTCATTGGCATGGCGTTAGGGAGGCCGCCGTGAGTGCTGCTTGTCCGGAACTGCGCAGCAGCCGGGGGCTTTATCTGCCATAGCAACAAAAATTGTGCTACAGTTACCGTATACGTCGCTATTTATACACAGTACAGCAAATATTAAATTTTTTTGCCAAAAATAGTAGCTCAAAAGCACGGTACACCTAGCCGGCCGTAGCTACGCCTCTCTCACTAATGCACTGACTTATATTAACGTAGACGCCTAGCATGGAAGATGGCTACAAAAGAGCTGCTAAAAACGCGATAGCTCCTATAGATACATCTTCGCAAAACGGTCAACAACTCCTGACGCGGATTCCACATTGCCCATGCGAGATTGCCGAGGCCAGTTACAATTGCACTAACTGCCCATTTTGCAGGCCAGAACGGATCTCTCTTCGCTGCGAGACTACCGATACAAGCTTCTTCGAGCAAAAAAACAGTCCATTCGTGGAGAAAGGCGAACGATGCAGCGCTGGTGTGCATTACCACACCCAACCGCACACAACGCTTGCGCGTGCGCAGTTTCGTGATTGTAGTGGGCAGGGCTAGGCTCTGCAGCTAGCTAGCTTCGTTTACGGTGTGTGCGACATGGCCGCCAGGGTCTTCGACGATCCTCAGTACGACTCAGTCGACGGCAGCTACGACTCTCCGTCGGCCTTTTTAGATCAAGTTCCTCAAATAGCTGCAGAGGATCGTAGGCAACAACAGCAACCACCAGAACAGGAGCAATCGGGGGACTATTCCACGGTCGATGATTTCCTGGACGGCAGCAGGGGGGACGGTCAAAGCGGCGACTTTAGCGATGGAGGAGACTCGTTATCCGAGCCCGAAGACGGGGAAGAAGAGCAAGGAGAGGAGGGAGGAGAAGGGAGGGTCAGGCGGAAGAAGAGCAACCGTTTTTCCAAGATCCGCCAGTCCCAAACAGAGAATATTGAGCGGAGCACCAGGATCTATGTCCAAGGAGATATTGCACCACTGCAGCCAATGCTGTCGTTCAAGTCTCGAATGGCGAGAGCCCGATCCAGGGAGGAGCTGGAAGAGGACGGGATATATCAGGGACTGAGGATAACGGACGAGCAGCGGCAGCAGATTGGTATCATGCCCGAGTCGATCTACATGACAGTGGCACTGGAGACGTCCAGAGCAGTGCTGGAAAATATGAGCATGGAGATTGGCCTGCAGGCGTACAGCAGACCTGGTTAGCCATGTACTATACTACAATTGCTTCCCAAGCAGCCTTTATTTGCAAACCAGTAAACAAGCAAGCTCTTAGTTGTGTGTGAAGTGCTAGATATCGAAGTAAGAACTCATCCCAACTACTGACACAGCCTTATTGCAAACACATGTGTTATAAGCAAATCTGGACCAGACATAGTGCACAGATGCAACTTACGCTTCAATATGTGCCTGATTGACATGCATGGTCTATAATGTTCAGCAAGCAGTGAACCTCAAAGGCAGCCATCGTCAGTGAGTCCAGCTTACCGTGGACTGGTCCTCCACCCCCCACCCCTCCCTCCCCTCAACCAGGGAGCGCCCACCAGACAGGTATGAAAGAGCTTAAGTTAAGTCATTGTTTCACACGTCATTGAAAGTGGATTCATATAGCAGTGTGCCATCTGGATTGACCTGGATCATGTGTATGCTTAGTACTTCTGAACTAGGCATACACATAGTAGCTTCAGTCTTTCACAATTGAGGCTCAATTCAGGTTATTAAGCAAATTGACATTGATTTTGGATGATGTGCAGACAGAACTGCTTTTGTAACAGCAGCTCATCTCACTGATGCATCTCGTGTGTGATTGATTTCTTGCCTCTTGGTTTCGAACGGATTGCTAATAGATGGCTTCATAGATCTACCCACTGTTTTCAACTAGCTGTGCGTTGTAATGTGTGTTGGGCGAATACTCCCTTGGGTATAATTTGCACTGTCACGTTTGCGTGACTTTACTATACACATTTCATGCTATATCTGGCTCTCCAGTGTACATAAGTGTAGACAATGATCAAGGCCTTATCGGTAAACCTAGACAAGGAATTAGCACTATTCACACTATCCATTCTGGCGTAGAAAGAGACAATGGTACAGATATAGTGACGACCCACCTTTCCTTCAGTTCACACGCAACCCTGGTCCACTTGGGTGGTTAGCTACTAACGCTGTAGATTTTGGCCCTCGGGAGACTAAATGCCAGGCTGTTCAGCCACTGCCTGTATTATAGTGATCTTTAGTTTGCCTCAATGACCCGACATTGTTGGACACTGAAAGGCCCCATTGGACTCTGTGTTCTTTTTTCTATTCCAGCGCAAGTGCCATGCCATCATAGAGAACATTGTCAAATCAGAGGCTGCCTTCTTGACCTCACTCAAAGTCGCTCAACAGGTATATTCAAAGTTCATTGACAGTAAAATAACTCTCCAACTAAGAACATGCTTATTTTCCTATGTGGACATCATTTCAGAAATAAGCTAACAATGCCAAATGATACTATATAGGCCCAGGGCTGTTAAACGGTTGAAGCTGTTATAAGTCAAGGAACAGTGCACTTTACCAAGTATCTCTAACATATTCAGGTATACATGAAGCCACTACTGGAGATGTCAAGTCCTCCAATAGACAAGGAACAGGTCAAGACTTTGTTTGGCCCTATTGGAGACCTGATGGCCCACCACGAGCTCTTCTACACTGCCCTCACTCAGAAGTCCATGGACTGGGGTCCCAAACAACTAGTGGGGAGCGTTTTCATGACGGTCAGTTCTCTAGTAGGCATTTGGTGCGCATGCTGGCATAGCGAGCTCGGGGCCGGTCGCGTTCACTTCTGCGCATGCCTGCACGTGCACTCGCCTTCATAGTTCATACAAACTCCCCTCTACACTACTGCTCATACAGAATCAGTAGAGCTTACCTTAGTTTATGATGAGATCCAGTTTGACAAGATCTTGTGAGAGACTAGCTATCCGAGCTATGAGCAATGGGTTTTGCCTGCCGTGAGAACAGGATGTGACATTTCCTTTGCACCCACATGCTGTCCACCCACTGGTATAGACAATATTTTCCTTGCCCACTGAGCTACTCATTCAATGTGCTAGTAGACTATGTACAGTTTGGTGGTAGGTGTTTTTAATAAGCAGTCAGCAATCTTTGATCATCACTTATTGCCCCCATACTCACAGTTCTACAGAAGAGAAGTGATAGCTCACTACGTGAAGTATGTCAACAATTTCACCGATGCAATGGCCACACTTCAGAAGAACATCAAGCGGAAACAGAAGTTTGTCACTTTTCTCGAGCAGAGATACCGCGAGAGCAAGACGAGTCTTTCCCTACAAGGGCTGCTACTGAAGCCTGTGCAGCGATTCCCACAATATATCCTCTTTCTACAGGTTTGAAATCAATTTTCAACAGCTTCCCTTTGGCAATACAAATCTAGTGGGCCTATGTATAAGCTTACCTGTGGGAGAATAACATCCTTAAACATGATTGCGAAATTCAACAGTCAGGTATAAACAACTGGTCAAGTGAAGGTATGTGCCATATTATGCTATCAAATCATGCCTATTTTCTCAGTCTATGCATCTCGTAGCCAATTGTCATTCCCCTAAATTCTAGGGAAGCAACTTGTAGCTATTCTTTTGCCTCTCTCCTCAACCCAGGATCTGATAAAGTACACTCCACCACACCACCCTGACAGAGTAACTCTCCAGCTGGCCCTGGCTCGCTGCGAGACAATAGCAGAGCACCTGAACGAGGCAAAGAGGACCAAGGAACAGCAGACCATCGTGGCCCATCTCTCCTCCAGAGTCAGTCAACTTCCCTTCAAACTCAGTGATTCGCCCAACCGCTGTCTCCTCTTGCAGGAACAAGTCACCAGACTTGTAAGAAACCAGTAGCACTTACTCGAATATGCTCTATAGCCTAGCAGAGCCTTATAGCAAGTTACTTAGTCCTTTCTAACTACCTTCATCTTTCACATGCACTGTATAGGTCAACTACATACATATGAGAGGCCTTTTTTTTAAATAATGATTGAATATAGTACAGCCTTGAATGAATCTATACATTACCAACACAACTGCTACCAAAATATGCATTTCAAAGGTGGTATATTATACACACCTCTTTTGGAGTGGTTGATCCAGAAACAGTGGAAGGACAGTTGAAGACTCTAGCTTTCTTAAATGTGCTGACCTAGCACAGAAACTTGTGGTCAAACAATGTTGTGGTTTGTAGTATTTACGTACTCCCTCTGTGTGGTTATCGAAACAGAAATAGTTTCAACACGGACACAGTACAGCATGAGCTGTACAAGGGAAAATTTCTACCACCACTATATATTAAGCTCAATATGTAACAAGGCAGTTTAGCACACACAGCATCATCCACTGGTTTCTTAGTGATGTAGACTGCAGGAAAGCATAATTTTTGACTTTTATATCAATCCAGTTGAACTTACAGCTACGGTTAGATTTTATGCTCAAACTTTCTCAATACTATTTCAAAAGAACAGTTGGATTGGCATGCCCTTGATATTGTCGTTGTGTAGATATTGAGCCCTCAGGGGAGCGATAATCTGGTGCAGCACAAACGGAGCTTGCTCCTCTTCAACAACATGGTCATGTGTGCCGCCCTGAACAAGAAGACAAATGGAGACTCACGGTAAAATATCAGTGTCTCTCACTAAAAATGCACATGCATTTTTTCTGATGTCAGCTATTCACAAAAGTGCGGTGTGTGTTGGTTGACAAACCTTTCCCTGTGGACTGCCGTAAACCAGTATAATACCTTAAAGCATTCTTTTTGTTTCGATCCGGTGCTAAAACTTTTGTGCCTCTGAAAAGAACAAACACCTCCGTATCACTTTCATGGTCCCAGTTGTCCATTGGAACCTCATAACAAGGGACACTATAGGGCCAGTGATTTGTCCCTTGTAGAGAGGTCGTCCCTATCTCGGGGGTCAAATAATGCACTAAAGTATTAGCATGGGGTTAAAACAAGTGTTCTTTGGAGAGAGGTTGTCCCTATCTCGGATCGGAGGTCCCACTGTATATGGAGGTTCCACTGTATCAATTGTAGCTACCCACCTTACTAGCTACGTACCCATTCTCTCTATGCAGTAATGTGGGTCTGCTGGAAGACGCCCACTACAAGTGTAAGTGGCAGTCTCCACTGGACACACTCTCAGTCGTGGAGCCTGACTATTCCAATGACATCTGGGACCACATGGTTGCACAAGGTGAGGCGCCAGATTATTATATCGAGTTGTAGTATAAAACCTAGGGCAAATGCACTTCAGGGCAACAAAACAGAGAAAAGGTGTACACTGTATACTGTTGGTAAGGCAAGTACGTAGCTAGTACCAAGTCAAAGAGAGCTGTGCCTGCAGGAGAGAGCAGTTTTCTAAAGCCATGGTAGGACTTCCCTGTTAGCCTTGTACCCAGTCACTCCAGACCAACAAAGAGAGAAAGAGTATCTGGTAGCTTTTCTGGACTTAAAGACAATATATCCGTAGTCTCCGAACTGCTCTTCTGGTATATATGTGATTCATAAAAGGCCCCGCCTACCGAAGTACATATACACTGGACATTGATTGGTCATTTTGCGATGATTTGAGATCTATAACTTCTTGATCTACGTAGGACTGAGATATGTGTCAATAGTAGACTCTTTCACACGTGATGAGTGGGTGTGGTCTGCTTACAAGACTAGTATTTGGTTGTTACAAGCTTACTCACAGCATGAAAATCGTTTGCCGTTTAAAAGATTATTCTCGCTGCTTGCATCTCCGTGCCTTGCGGGTGGTCAGCTAAGATATGTGCATCCTTAGCTTTTTCATCGTCAAAACATATACATTTTTTATATATGCACATTCATAAGAATCCATGAATAATTGACCTCCATTCCAGTTACTCTTGTATATCTGTTTCTAGTGTTCTACATGGTTGTGCTATGGCTACTGTTTAAGTTAGAATGCTATCATCCTCACTGACTCAGTGCAATATCTGTGTGTTGATCAGATGATTCAGAAGAGGCAGCAGCCTACAAAACACTCAAGATTGAGTACATGAAGTACACTCAGGACTTCCTGACAATCAGCAAGATTGCCTCACTTGTGTCCGCACTGGAAGATAGCTATCCTGTAAGATACTGCAGGATACCAAACTCTCTGATGTCACTATGTGAACTAGTGTATATTTACCTACATTTGTAGTGGCCCAATTACATGCAGCATGAGACGACCAAAGTGTGTGGCAAATTTCGTTCTACTACACAACTGCCTCTGCCTACAATGAAGGGCGCCCCTTAGAATGAGCTTCATCAGAGAGTACATACAATGTATGTACCCTCTGTCTGATTTCCCACCGCGACAGAAATGAAGGGCATCTCTTAGAATGTCATAGTACATATACATCGTCAATACCATCTGCCCTATTTCCGGCCACGACAGGGACTGAAGTTAGCAACAGTCCAGAGTCTCCTGAGAGTCCTACAGAGGAAGTTGGCCAGAACCAGAGAGGAGCTGAAGAGAAGTCAGCCTGGCAGACTGGACGTCCAGATACCCTCTCGGTCAGCAGTACATACAACCATTATTTCTCTGTGCCCAAACAAACCTGTTTGGTGAATGTCCACTATGTTGTAGTTCCTCCACCCTCTGTCCCTTCTTATGGAGTCCCACAACTGTTTTCTGAAGCCAGATAAATGCACAGATGACCCAACTACGCATTGGCCTGCGTAACACATAAAATCAGAAATAGTACTTGCATTAATGCAGAAGGTTTGCATGCTGATTAAGCGAGATATGGATTATTCCATCCCATAGGCTATAAAACACAGAACTTGCATCATACGATTATTGAATGTATTCATATCTCATGAATAATGTTACTCACAGACGCACATACATTTTATTCATTTTGTTAACTGTTCACGCAGGGATGGCACTCAAAGAGTTCATCACACTTACCTTTTTGAATCGGAAAAGTCGAAACAGACATTTGTCAACAATTTACGATATGCCACTCTTAAACTAAGTAAGTGCTTCTACTTTCATGGCAAACATTACTCAAAACAGCCAATGTAAACATGTATACTTTACCATCAAAATGAGCAAATACTATGTTGTACATTCAATAATGTGTTAAATATAAACCAACTGCACTTATGGTAGTCTCTGTGTAAGCCATGATCTCCTCCCTCTGGTTGACTCTTTCATCGTCAGAGGAGGAAAACAAGACGGCATGGGTATGTGCAGAGAGTGTTGAGGATGATGTCATAATTGATTCCGTCGGCCACCTCCCCCTCTTCGTGGAGAGCTACCACCTCACAAACAATTCTGAGTGCCTCACTGTAAGTAATCGCCATAGTTACTAATAGTAGTTTTGGTACACAGAAAGCACTGTTTCAGTAAACAGTTATTGCACTCCATTACGCACGTGCTATTGTCAAGGGTAAAGGGAAGCATTCATTTAAGGATGCAAAAAATAACACTTAATCCCCAAAGCAAAACATGATGCATGCTTCAGTGGTCACATGTATGTCGCAATCCAATCTGCTTATATAAGCTTGTGTATATAAAAGTGATCGATACTTGCCTGTATAGTTAAAGCACCATGCACACGCATGTTACTAATACACCTCATCCACACAGACCGAGTGTGCTACAAAGACACACAGCAACACTGTGTGGTTTGCCAGCTGCTCCAGCAACACTGCAGAGATCGCCATCATTCAGAGTGTCACTCCCACACCCATTCTCCTCAAGTCTTTCACCGTGAGCTGCCTCTATTTTACTCCCTTCCTCTCACCTCTCTCTTCCTCCCTCCCTCTCACCTCTCTCTCTCCCTCCCTCCCTCCCTTTTACCTCAGTCACACATTAATAAGGACATTATGCACTTTCCTTCCTACTAACACCAGTATTACTCATGTAAAGGGCTATCTTTGTTTATATGTTTTGCGGGTCAGAATATTATATTAAAAAAATATTTGTGCATTTAGACGATTAGGTGGGCTTTCTTCGCTTGCTTATAATCAGTATATTAAAGGAAAAAAGTTAGTACCTTTGTATGTGAGCATTCACGGATTGCTAATTCTAGTCACATTTGCCATGCACAACAGTGTACCATGCGGTCAGGATTGCTCGCCAAATTATTAGCCTTTATTAGGCGTAACTTGGCTGTTTTGGAAGTATGATTCGATTACAAACAGATGCCACGGGCATTCTTAAGCTAATTATTGGTTTAGCTGCTCTGCACTGTGTTCTACGTGATTCTGAATACACGCGAAAACACTCGTGACAAATTGAATTGTCCTCTAGTATAGCTACATACTTCACACACCCATAATATTACATGTCATGTCTACATATGTAGGTGGACTCGACTCGTATCCTGGCCATGTGCTATGTGCCCAGAGACTCCTCCAGCCACCAGTCATCTCCCCTCCAGAGCTCCATGTCCTCCGCCATCATCGGAGCTCCTTCCCTCTCTGCCAACTCCGAGACAATCTGGATGGGTTCTCAGACTGGCAAGTATGTGTCAACATTCTCTGATATCTCTAGTCTAGGTATTCAGGAGAGTCTTTCGCCAGTCAACATTACGTAGTTTCTACATTCAAACCCTAAGACTTTTGAGGAGGTAAGTGTTCACTGTACGAACAGGAAAATTTCCCCCTCAAAAGTTAGCAATTGTATCCAAATTAAGTTTTTCTATTCCACCCTCCAACTATTGTCAAAGTATTAGAGATACTTAGCTTGTCATTTCATTTACTCACGTGCCTGCAAAAAATGCAAAAAGTGTTCAAACTCTGAGGGTGTGCAGGAGAAAGTTACCTGCTATCCTTTCCTCCACTTGCTCGCTAAAAGTACGAATAATTTTAGGCCACCCTATTTTCAACAATCACACTGCATACTTCAGCTATAGTCAAGCTATTCAGGATGGTTGGTTGGCCTGTCTTTCCCTCCACTTGATTGCTAAAAACACGAAACGTTTAGGCCACCCTATTTTCTACATATCACACAGCATATAAGGTATTCAGGTGGGTTTGTTGGCTTTTATTTACTTCCCCTCATGCATAAGAATCAAACCAGTGGTGGGTATGCCTTAATATCTCTGCCTATTAGTGTGTGCTGTTGCATGGAAGGCATAAGTATAATTATTATTGCAGGGTTATCTATGCTTAACGTCTAGTATTATAGCCATATATAAATTCTTATGGACTTATGGAGGCCGTGGGCATATATATATATATATGCCCGTGGCTTGCTAAGGGTTAATAACCCTGCCCCATTTACCATGTGCATAGTTCTGTGCATGAGCTGATTAATGGGCCAGTAAAGTAGTTTATTCGACACATACCACCCAAATCTTGTTGTTTCACAGACTCATGATCCACCCAACATCCAATGAGATGGCTCATAAGGTCATGGAGGTCATCAATTTTGCTGGCCCTGCATCGAGTGAGTTTCTAGTTGATGTGCTTTTCATTAAAAACTCAGGTCACTACCATTGTTGTCAATCGTCATGGAAAGGCCATTAAGTGTTTCCCTGGAAGTGTATTGCTATAGGAAAACTCTTTCACCCACTCACATCTGCACTTGCTTATAGATCCTCATGTAGTGTTGAACGTGAAATCAAACACACCAATAACCATACATTGGCACTCTTGAGCTCGGGGATGATATACTGTAGCATCGAGGAAAATCTCCAACCACTAACCTTATGTATGAACTTATCCCAGGTATTACAAGAACCAGGTGTTCATAGCTGTTGAAGGCAATGTCTACATTTACAAGAGGCCGAAAGGTGATTGCCGTGAAATTGTCAAATTGTTTTACTGTACAAGAAATATGCACCATACAATCCTGCTAGCAATGTTAAAAATGTGCTTTAAACACAGCTCTTCTGTAGACCCAAATGAGACTTTCCATCAGCCAATTCCTCTTTGACTTGAAACACGTTATGGATTACACCTGTATGCTCTATTCCAAGCTATCACATGCCAGTCCTAGACAATCTCTCTCTCCCTCTGAAATCATTGGTTATCCAATACTGGGCTTTACAACTGCTCGTCTGCTAGACTCAGCATGGGACCTGGACAACCCAGTGGCTTTCCGGATACACGATGGAGATGACCCCATCAACTGCATGTGTCAGGTGCAGCAGAAACTCTGGCTGGGAGCTGGGAACAGGTGCTACGTCTTCAACATGGCCTCCAGCAGACGAGAGGTATATAGAGCTGGGTAATTTGTGCAATCTGATTGGTCGATGCGTGGACTAGAGCAAATTTTCCGGACTCTAAATTTGGCGCATGCAAACGTAGTAAACATGTGTCCAGTCACGTATGTGGAAAGAATAACAGTTTCCATATGCTGTGAAGGAAGGGAGTGTTTTAGAGTGCCTTGGCAGCTTTACTCTCTTCAAAAAGTTTCAGTATGAGTCACTTGTATTGTACACATGTATTGTCACGAAGTGCGGAGTTGGGGATAACCACATAAGCTGTGTATGCTATATAGCATACGACTGTGGACTGCTAGAATCTCCATTCTTAACCTTTACTCTGACAAGGGTTGCTGTAAGAGATGCTTACGAAAGCAGTCATTCTGACACAAATCCTGCATGACCTTGACTATGAGTCTTTTAGAGTGGAGTCTTGGTAGTTGATGAGCCAAACTTGGGACCAAGTCAATCGGTGCTAGTGATGTGGCCGTTTTATAGAGACTTGGATTAGTGAGGTTTCGCTGTGACTGGTAGTAATATGCTATCACCCTCCCCATCGCTTCTCTACCCACCTTTCTCGCCTGCACACACTCCTCAGGGTAGTTTCCAGCTGAGCCAGAAGGTTGGTGCAGTGGTAAGAAACATGGCGTCGTCTGGCTCAGGAGTGTGGATCAGCCTACGGAGGAGTTCCACTGTTCAGCTCTTCCACACCGTCACCAAGACTCTCCTCCAGGAGATTGACATAGAGAAAGCCCTCAGGAACATTGCTGCCAGTAAGTTATCTGAAGAACCCTACTCGTAAGCCAAAGCACCCTGTAATTCCTTGACATAATTATTATCATAAAAGAAAGTACATCACTGGAGTCCATGGCAATGTGAAGTCCAATTCATCACAGCCTAAATTTGCATTAGGTCTCAAAGTATTATGTCTCATGTGACTTTGCAAGGGGCAAAACATCATAGTGGTATATAGCTTGAATTTTACTTTTGCCAGCTGGCACAACACTAGCTAAGTGTTGACGCAGGATGTTTTAAGCTGTGTTTATGTTTTTACTTCTAGTTAAATACACACACATGATCTTGTGTCCCACCAGTAAACATGATTTCATGAGAACTGCCTAAATCTGTGTTTAACAGTACACTATCCCATACATCATTGAGTGGAACACTGCATCATTGACATGTGTTAGTTCTTTGAATTGCAAGATTGTAACAAGTGTGCATTGCACATGGAAAGGCATCACAGATTTGGTTGTTATGGTGAAACATGAAATTTATGGCCATACTTGTTCACCAAACTTTCTATTTTCGACCTAGTATTATGCAAGTACTTTCCAATGACAATAGGGCACAACCTGGGCAGCAAGCTGCATGGAGTCACCAACCTCCACATCACCTCCCTCCTCCTCTGCAAGGGCTACCTGTGGCTGGGGACGTCCACTGGTGCCATAATGGTCTACCGCACCCCCTACCTCAAGACCGTACCGGTCACCACCGGGAAACCGTACATGGCACTCCACGGCCACTCCAGCGGAGTTCGGGTCCTCATTTCCACCCAAACGGCAGGGACCCTCTCCTCGAGTCGATTCGATCAGTTTGTCTCGGAGGAGCAGGAGAGGTTCCAGGAGGAATGGGAGCCGGTGGAGGCAGATGAGGGAGAATTCCTGCCGCACGTGACCAGAGAAGGCGAGGTGTTTACTGCTGGAGGAGAAGACGGCTCTGCTCCACAGCCAACAGAACAGGGAGGAGATTCGTCCACATTCCCTCCCCTCCCCCCACCCAATTTCGATGATTTGAGCCCCACTGGTACCCTCAAGTCAACGACAGATGGGGGTGCAGATGGAGGTGCCAGCGATGAACCAGGGAAAGCTGACACTCTAAAAGCTCAACGAGAACTCAACACAGACACAGGGGCATCTACTGAAACTGCCACAACTGCAACAGCTCAAGGTTCGGATGAGAGCAGCGAGACACAGCTGGCCATGCCAGTCAGACGAAAGAGCTCCAACAAGAGAAGGTCAGCGGAGGGTGGAGACGGGAAGGGTACAGATGAAACTGAAGACACTGGGACATTCCGTCGTCTGGGTACCCTGGACGCCGCGGCAAGAGCAGGGAAGGGGCGACCGTCACCTGTCGAAGAAGAACGAGAAAGCACTTTGCCTCAACCGAGAGCAGAGGTGACTCCTCCCCCTCTCTATGACGAGGTGACGCCAGAAGACAGCCCCTATCTGGACCGCAAGAGATCTCCCAGTCCGTATGAAGACCCCTCCACGCTCCATCTTGCTGGGCCCATCCCACTTCACCCGCTACCCGACTTCTTCACAACTCTCGAACAGTCGGTTGCCCCGGCCTTGAGTGGTGGGTCCACAGAGGGAGCAATCTATGTTCTGACGGGTGGGCGTGGCTTTGTGAGTCTCCAGACAGGAAGGCGGAGGAGTGTACATTACATTAGACCTGGAGACGTGTCCACTTCTGATGAGAGCTGTATCATAGCTTACGAAATGAAACATTGAGTGTATATTATTTTTAGCACTTTTACAGGTATGTTTTAACTTTACAGTGTTCTATAAGTTATAACTATATCACACAAACAAAAATATGGGTATATAAAAATATTAGCTGGGTTAAAAAATGTTTTGACGTCCATATTTCCAATACTCATCTCTTATTCCCGCTCCCCCTCCCTCCCCATCTTCTCTCTGGTCAACAACTAGCCCTCGAAGATCAATCTCAATGATTGGTTTCTTGGTTTGGCATTCGTACTTGCTAAAAAAGATATATCTCACATTTCTTGAGGTCGTAGTACAATAATGAAACTTACAGTGTGGCAACCTTTCCCCAGTAGAAAGACCTCCCTAGCCTCTTGCTCCATTGACTTTTCCTCGCCACCATGGACTACAGTCTTGATTCCAGACTGTATAATCTTTGTGGCACATCTTGAACAAGGAACTCCAGTGGTGTATAGAGTGGCAGAGGTGAGGTCTGCGTGGTATCTGTAGGCACTCACAATTGCATTGAACTCTGCACAGCACACTGGAAGAAGAGATTCAACATGTCCTACTTTCAATGTGCCTAGTTAACGCACCATATTCTGTCTTCTTTCCATCTGACAGGCCGTCAATGTATCCACTGTAACCAACACTAATGGCACGACGTGGCTCTTGATAGACAAGACAAGCACCAACTCTCTAGTGTATAATTATATAGATGCATAGATTGGGTGAGAATTTAAAAAACTAGGCTGATGAGAACCCTCACTTTTTCTTCCTCAGAAATAACACTTCGACATTTAGCCAACACTGCTAGAGACATGAAGTAATCATCCAATGGAAAATCTACATCTCTTCGGCCTTTTTCTGGGGCTGGGGCACAATCATTCCGAGGTGTCTTACTGAAAGTACCAGACTTAACACCAAATCATGTGATGTTAAAATTTTACCTTGACTTGCCTAATTTTATAGATAGATCTTTAAGATTTATTGTCATTTTTGCAAAGTTGTCGTACCCACTCTCCATATACCATACCGCCTAAGTAATAGTAGTAACATCTCCATTGGTATGTATCAGTTATCTCACGTGATCTCATCTCGGAGTCGTCCCTTTAAGAGTTTCCTACATAGCCTACCATTATGGAAAGGGTGTGCAAACACCACATACTTGATCCCAGACTGAGCCACCAGCTTAGAACAGTCATCACAAGGGAGTGTGTGGTAACATAGAGAGTGCAGGCTGACAGATCAGCTTCTCTTCTAAATGCCGCAATTATAGCATTCAGCTCTGCATGACAAACTGAAACAGAGGTTTACTGCCAAAGAGCATTGCTGGTCCTTTCTTACTATATTTGGACTGCTCTGCGCCCCAAATCCATTTTGTCATCTTGAAACAGACATCAGGCATTCCAGTGTATCCCATAGCCAACCAGACGATGCCGGAGCTGGGGTTACTAGGCAGGCTCCCAACCTAAATTTTGAAACAACTGTGACACTTATACCTTACACAAGTGGAAAAAGGCTACATGACACCATCCTGTGTACTTTGTTTGAT
>CASHTH010000973.1:0-22830 GCA_030341885.1 Geodia barretti | reverse complement strand
AGCACCGACGTCGGGAGCAGCGCCAGGACGTCGCCGCCGACGAACAGGATCAGGCCGACGATGAGCGCGACCGTGATCCCGGTCAGCCGCGTTTCGGCCCCGGTCGCATGGCTAATCGCGGAGTTGGGGATCGAGTTGCAGCCGGGGGAGCTGCCGCCGAGCCCGGCCAACAGGCTCGACACGCCTTCTGCGCGGAACTCCCTGTTCAGGTCGATCTCGACGCCACTGATCAATTCCAGTCCGCCCGCATGAAACACGAGGCTGATCAAAGCGACCAGCACCACGGCCAGGATGCCGGGTAGCTGGGACGTCACGACACCCCAGTCCACAAGAGCGAGATCGTTCAGCCCGATGGGGGGCCAGGCGGACTCCGCCAGAATACCCTCGAACAGGATGCCTGCTGCGGTGGCTTCCGCGAGGGAAATATCGAGGGCGAAGAGCGTTGCGTGGCAGATCCCGACTGCGAGCACCGCCGATGAGGGCAGGATGAGATAGTGGGGCCGGACCTTGGTGACAACGAGCAGCAGGACACCAAGGACCACGCCCGGCGCCCACTTCTGGATCGTTTCGATCTCGGCCAGCGTGGGCAACGTCTCCCACGTCATCGTGATTCCGCTTGCCACTGCGACGCTGCTCTTGGCTAGAAACCAGCCGCACCCTGCAAGAAACCCGCCCACCAGGGGGTAGGGCATGAAGCGGAACAGATAGGCGAGCCGAAATCGTCCGATGAGCAGATAACAGATCGCCGTCGCCAGGGTCGACAGGCCGACGATGACGATCATCGTCGCGAACACCGCCTCGCTGCTGGCGGAAACCATGACGGAGGCGACCGCACCGCCGACCGTCAGCAGCACGGCAGCCGGCGCGAAGTGGGGTACGGAAATAGTTCCTTTGTAAGTGCAAGTTAACGCGGTGAGAAAGCACATGACGAGCGTGCCAAACAGGATCGCACCCGTGCCGCGAGGGACAAGCGGGGACAGGGGACCCGAGAAGATGATCGACGCTATGGCGACCTTGCCGACCAGCACGATCACGGCGGCAATGAGGCCCGTGGATAGCGCAGTCGGCAGCATGGCCGAGCCGGCGTCGGCCCGCAGTTCCGCAACAAGGCTGCGGATCACGAACCGGCTTCCCTCAACATCCGACGAGTCTACCAGATGGCTAACTGAACACTAGGAAAGCAAATATCGATGCTTGTTCGTAAACAAGGAAAGCGCCGGCATTCGATGGTAAACCAACTGTGTTAGGGCTATCGTCGAACTCGAACGGAGATGGATCGGTTCTATTGAATAGCACCCCGCGTGGCATTCGACATCGAAATTGAGCAGGGTCCGAGGGGGCATCAACTATATGTCCCGATCGGCGCCATATGTCCGGGTATCGTTGTTCTTCACGGCAGCGAGGGAAGTCGCGCCGGCTGGTCCCAGTGGGTAGCCCTTCTCATGGCCGGCAGCGGGTTTTGCACCATCGCGCCGGGGTACAGTCGCGGTGGGGACGCCTGGCACGCGGGCGACATTCTCGACGTCGATCTCGACCAAACCGAATCCATGCTGATCTGGATGCGGGAGAGCGGCATCACGAGCGGACAGGTCGGTTTGTACGGGACGTCGAGAGGCGCCGAACACGCCCTTCTCGTCACCAGCCTCATGGCTCGCGATGGCAGTATCGGGCTGCCGGATGCCGTCGCCGTCCACGCCCCATCCGACACCATCGTCGGGGCGTTCAGTGCCAGAAAAGTCCGAACGGGCATCGTCTTGCCGCTGAAGCCGACCGAACGCGCATGGCGCTGGCGCGGCGAGTCCGACGCGCTCGCACCTGGCTCACAGATCGAGATCGAGCGGTACGACGGCCCCTTGTTCATCAGCCACGGCGAGCAGGATGCCGTTTGGGGTGCCGACCGCACGCAGCGCCTTGCGAAGCGGCTGCGCGCTGCCGGGCGTAGGCCGGAAGTCCACATCTACAAGGGCGAGGGTCACGTGTTGCGACCCGAAGCCCAGAACACGCATTACCTGCGTGTCGTCGACTTCTTCGGCCGGGCGCTGATCGACGGCAGCCTCTAGCCCCGTCTTCTCACGACGGCCCCGGCCGCTCCATTCCCGATTCTCCCCGGACCATGGTGCGATGCAGGGTGCGCCCCTTCTGCGTCAGGATCACGCGATGAAGAGCGTGTGCGAGCGGACCGCCGCGGGCGGGATCAGGGGCGGGCGTGCGCGATCCCATTCCGCGCGCACGACCCTATGTGACGCACGCGTGACCTACAGGCGCGCGCGACTCGGGCGTGCGCGACTTTGCCCCATGGAATCCCACCTAATCCCACTTATCCCAGTTAATCCCACTTAATCCCGGCGAATCCCGCTTTAAAATTTGTTGCTCTGCCCGAGACGGAAGAGGGAATTGGACCATGATCCCGGTGAGATATGCGGGCTAACTGTAGTAGGCGGGCGCGGTGGCGTAGCCGGCGAAATCCTCGCCATCATGGCCGACGAAGATCTCGGCATCCCGCTCGACTGCCACGTCCTTGAGACGCTTCATCGAGGCGACCGCCTTCACCGGGTCGAGGTGGAAGCTCGGGATGATCTCCTGCTCCAATCCCTTGCGCGTGTACGCCGCATCGGCGGTGAAGAGCATCGGCCGCCGCCCGGCAAGCTCGACAAGCAGGCTGTAGTGGCCCGCCGTGTGGCCCGGCGTCTCGATCAGATGCACACCCTTGGCGATCTCCTGATCGCCGCTCACGAGCTCGACCCGCGGAGTCCAGATGTCGCTCTCGGGATCATCCGGTACGGCGCGCCCCTCTTGCGCGAGCCGCTCGCGGTAGAGGTCGGCGTGGAAGCTCATGTCGGAGTAGCCCAGCATCTCGAAGGGCGCGGGCGCCTTGCACTGGGCGAATTCGAGCGCGTGGCAGACCGTGCAGGCCTCGCGCAGATGGCGGTTCCCGCCGCAATGGTCGAAGTGGTAGTGCGAGTTGACGACGTAGTCGATGTCCTGCGGCCGGTAGCCGGCGAGCGCGAGCGCGCCCAGCAGGGTCTGCTTCTCGGATTGCACCGGCTTCTCGAAGGGCAGCACCGCGTTCACGTGGTCGCAGTCGAAGCCGGTGTCGAAGAGGTAGAGCCCGTCGGCATGGTCGATCAGCACGCTGTAGACGGGGAAGCGCACCTCACCCGCCGGCCCCCGGTTCCAGTAAATGTGGAAGCCGTCGATCACCAGCGTGCCGCCGTCGAGAATGTAGACCCGCGTCTCTTTCATGGCCTCGCTCCCACTCTTGCTCTGGCCAGTCTAACGCTGCCCCCGCACGTAGGGCAGGCCGAGCGCCGCCGGCAGGCTCGCCCGCCGGGCGAATATCACCAGCACGATCATGACCATGAGGAAGGGCAGCATCTGCACGACGTCGGTCGGCACATTGACGCCGCCCACTTGCAGCGCGGTGGTGAGCGAGAGGCTCGCGCCGAAGAGGAAGGCGCCGATCAGCACCCAGATCGGCCGCCCCGCGCCAGCATGGCCAGAACGATGGCGATGAACCCGGCGCCGCCGGTCATGAAGGGCACGAAGATTCCGGCTCCGATCATCGCCATGTAGGCGCCGCCCATCCCCGCCATGACGCCCGTGAAGAGCACCGACCACGTGCGCGTCGCGGTCACGCTGATCCCGGCCGCGTCGAGCGCGTCGGGCTTGTCGCCGGCGGCCTGGAGGTTGAGCCCCACGTTGGTGCTGCGGAAAAGCAGGGCGAGCGCCACGACCAGAATGACCGCGATGTAGACCATCGGGTGCCGGGAGAAGAGGCTGGGCCCGATGATCGGGATCTCGCTCAGCCCGGGAATGTCCAGGGTCTCGACCCGTGGCAATCGCGGATAGGTGCGGCTGAACTGCACGTGGTGGAGGAGGGCGGTGATCCCGTCCGCGCCGAGGGTGAGGGCGATCCCGATCACGATCTGGTTGAGCCCAAGGCGGACGCAGAAGAGCGCCATCAGCATCGCCATCACGAGGCCCGCCGCCGCGCCCGCGAGGAAGCCGAGCCAGAGCGAGTTCGTGACGAAGGCGGTGGCGAAGCCGGCATAGGCGCCGAACAGCATCATCCCTTCGATGCCGATGTTGAGGACGCCCGCCTTCTCGGAGACCTGCTCGCCGAGCCCCGCGAGCAGCAGCGGCAGCCGGCCGCCACCGCGCCCGCAATCAGCGAGATCAGGAAGGCGTCGCTGAGCAGGCCCTGCGACATGGCCGGTCAGTCCCGCGCTGCCATCTGGCGGCGCTGGCCCAGCCACTCGGTCAGCGCCAGGAAGATCAGCATGAGCGCGACCAGCTACCAGAATGAAGATAGTTGGGGAGCCCCGCCTTCCGCGACGCGGTCTCGCCGCCGATGGAGAGCACCGCGAAGAAGAAGACGAAGCCGATCACGGCGATGCCGTTGAAGCGGGCGAGGAAGACCAGCGGGATGATCATCAGGCCGTAGGCCGGGTTCCAGTCGGCCCGCACATTGCCCCAGACGCCGAGAATTTCGACCGCACCGGCGAGGCCCGCGAGGCCGGCGCTGAGCGCGAACACCGCAACCATCAATGCGCCGAGCGGGAGCCCCACATGCACCGCCGCCCGCGGGTTCGCGCCGACGACGCGCAGTCGCAGGCCGAACGCCGTCCGCGTCATCAGCCAGTGGATGAAGAGGATTACCGCAACGCCGACGATCACCCCGACATTGATGGTGGTGCCGAAAAGCCGCGGCAGCCGGTCGTCGGTCGCGAGGGTCTCGGTCTGCGGCACGGTGGTGGTGGGATCGTCGAAGGGCAGCTTGATGAGGACGTTCGCCGCGCTGATGCCCAAAAAGCTCATCATCAGCGTGGTCACGATCTCGTTGACGCCGTGGTAGGCCTTGAGCACCGCCGGCACCAGAGACCAGACGGCACCCACGGCCATCGCCACGACCATCACCAGGGGCAGCACCAGCCAAACCGGCAGCACCGTGACGAGAGCCGGCGCGAGCGCGGCGGCGAACACTGCGGCGAGCAGGAACTGCCCGTCGACACCGAGGTTCCAGAGGCCTGCGCGGAAGGCGACGATCAGACTCGCGCCGAGCAGGAGCAACGGTGCGCAGCGGGTGATCGTGTCCTGCAAACCGATCCAGCTCAGCAGGCCGCGCCGGATGATGTTGTAGTAGAAGGCACCGGGATCGGCGCCGAGCACCAGCAGGATCAGCGCGCCGACGCCAAGCGCAAGCACGATCGGCAGCAGCGCGCCTGCGACCGGCGCGGCCCAGCGACGCAGCGCAGTTGGGCCGGGCGCGGGCCGCTCTTCATGTGCCGTCGGCGCCTGCGTCATCGCGGTTTCGGGGCTAGGAGCCGACCCCGATCATGAGCTCGCCGACCCGCCGCGCCGCATCGCCGTCATTCTCCACGATGCCGACCATGCGGCCGTCGAGCATGACGCCGATGCGGTCCGCAAGCTCGAGGATCTCGTCCAGGTCCGTCGAAATCAGGATCGTCGCGACCCCCAGGTCGGCGCGCTCGCAGATCGCCAGCCGGGCGCGGCGGATATTGTTCAGGTCGAGCCCATACGTGGGCTTGTTGTAGATGACGGCCATGGGCTGGTTGTCGAGCTCGCGGGCGAGCAGCGCCTTCTGCACGTTGCCGCCGGAGAGGTGCCCGAGCGGGGTTCCGGGCCCCGGCACACGGACATCGTGCTCGGCGATGAGCGCGCGCGCGTGGCGTTCAACCTCGGCGTTGCGGATGATGCCGTGGCGCCAGAACGGCGCGTCGCCGATGCGCTTCAACAGCAGGTTGAGGCCGACCGGGAAGGCGGACACCGTGCCCTCGCCGAGCCGGTCGTCGGTGACGTAGCGCAGCCCCGCGTGCTGGCGCTGGCGCACGCTCAGCCCCTCGATCGCCTCGCCGTCGAGCACGATGCTGCCTGCATCGGCGGGGCGCTGGCCGGCGATCGCCTCGGCAAGCTGTTTCTGGCCGTTGCCGTCCACGCCCGCGATCCCGAAGATTTCCCCTTCACGTACCGCGAAGCTCACAGCGCCATCGCCGGCCGCTGCCGGGCTGCCAGCCGGGCGGAGGCCGTTCACCTCGATCGCCACACGTTTGCCCGGCGCGGCCTCCCGCCCTGCGCGGCTCCGTTCCGGCACAGTCCCGTCGGCCGCGGCGCCGAACATGAGATCGACGATATGGTCGATCGCCTCCTGCGGCGCGAGCCCGGCGAGCATTTCCGGCGCGAGGGAGCCGACCTTGCGTCCCTGCCGGAGCACCGTCACCCGGTCGCCGAAGCTCACCGCCTCGTGCAGCTTGTGGGTGATGAAGAGGACGGCGATTCCGGCGTCGCGCAGCCGCCCGATGACCCGGCCCAGATCCTCGACGCCTTGGGGTGTCAACATCGAGGTCGCCTCGTCGAGATCAGCACGCTCTCGCCCCGCCAGAGCGCCTTGACGATTTCGGCGAGCTGCTGCTGGCCGAGCGAGAGCGAGCCGAGCGGCGCGTCCTCCGGCAGAGCGATGCCGAGCAACGCGGTGATCTCGCTCAGCCTTGCGCGGGTCGCCGTCCGGTTCATGGGGGCACGCCACGAGGCACCCAGCATCAGGTTCTCGAGCACGGTCAAGGACGGCACCAGCGTCGGGTGCTGATAGACGGTGCCGATGCCGAGATCGAGCGCAGTGCGCGGGCTCGCGATCCGGGTCTTGCGGCCGCGAATCTCAATCGTACCCGCATCCGGGCGCTGCATGCCCGAGAGAATCGAGATCAGCGTCGACTTGCCGGCGCCGTTCTCGCCGAGCAGCGCGTGAACCTCCCCCGGGTAGACGGCGAGCGAAATTTCGTCGTTGGCAACGACTCCGGGGAAGCGTTTCGTGATGCCCCGCAGCAGCACGATCGGCTCGGCCGTGCCCGCGGCGCGCGCGAGAGGACGGGACGCCATGGTCAGGCCACGTGCTCCCGGTCAGCTAGGGCGGCGCCGCGGCGGCCGCGGGAAACAAGGCAGGGACGCCCGGCGTGCGGAGCTTCTCCGCCGTCGGGCGCCGCCCGCGCTCTCTATGTGCGCTACTCAGACGCCTCGACCGACGACATCATCGCGCGCACGTCCGTGGCCTCCCAGATCGCGGGCACCTCGATCTCGCCCGCGACGATCTTGGCCCGGGTATCCATCAGCCCACTCCACATCTCGTCTGAGATGTGCGCGGTGCGCACAGCTGTACCGAGTCATCGGCGAGCTGGATGGCATAGTTCACTGTGCCGAACGCGCCGCTCTTCAGGTCCTCGACCATCGCGGTGTAGACCGGCACCAGGTTCCAGACCACCGACGAGAGCAGATGCCCCTTGTCGATCTCGGTCTTGTCGCCGATCACGTCGATGAAGAGCACCTTGCCGCCGTCTGTGGCCGGCACCGTCTCGACCGCCTGGAGCATGCCGAAGGTGGAGCCGTCGCCCTGGCCGAAGACGATGTCGGCGCCGGCGGCGATCACTGCTTCCGTGACCCGCTTGCCGCCGGCCGCGTCGGCATAGGCCGCCGGCCCGATCACCGCGTAGACGAGATTCACGTCAGCATTGGCCGCCCGGGCCCCCATGGCGAAGCCGGCGGACTGCGAGTTCCACGACGGCGGCTCGCCGGAGACGACGATGCCGAGCGTGCCCGTGCGCGAGAGCTGCGCCGCCAGCATGCCGGCGAGATAGGCGCCCTGATGCCCGCTCACCGTGTAGTCGGCGACGAGGCCCGGTGTCGCGGCGCCGGGATCGTCGACGATCGCGACCGCGACCTTGGTTTCGTTTGCGACTTCCGGCGCGGCGGAGTTGTAGCCGCTGGCATGGGCGATCATCAGGTCGGCGCCTTCCGCCGCAAGCTCGCGCAGCGTCGGGCGCACGTCGCCGTAGCCGAGGCCCTCGGCCGCAATCACCTCGAGCCCCATGGCCTCGCCGACCGCCCTGGCCGCATCGACGCCCTGCTGGTTCCAGCCGTAGTCGGTGCCCTGCTCAGGCACCAGCACCGCGATCGCGTCGATCTCCTGCGCCTGTGCGCCGGTGACGACTGCGGCCAGGCCGACCGCTACGAGCGCCGACAACGCCATTCTGTGCAACTTCACTGCCATCATGTCTTCTCCCCTCTATGGGCACCGGCGCAGGCCTTGGCCGCGTCGGCGCGAGACGTCTTCGAGATGGGTGCGCGCTTCCTATGCTTTGTGCTCCCAGGCGGCATTGTCGCCGCCGTCCGGCACGTGGCCTCGTTCTTCCTCTCCGCCGCGCCTCGACCGCCGTCAACTCTCGACGCGGTCGGCGCAAATCAGGATAACATCGATGGCCACCGGCTGCCAAAACGCACAAGTGCCGAGCACGTTCAGGACGTCGCAAAGCGTGAATGCGGGGAAGGGGTGGAGCCGTCAGGGGCCCGCACCGGCAGGAAGCGAGCGCTAAAGCGTCGCGCTGAGCGCCTTCGCCGCCTCGATCTCTTCAGGGGTCATCAGGCCCGCGACGGACTCGAGGATGAGCTGGGCATTCGGGCTGTTCTTCTCGACTGCCCGGTAGAGCCAGGCGTACGCGCGCACGAGGTCGCGGGGCACATCGTTGCCCCTCGCATAGATCGTACCGAGCAGGATCTGCGCCTCGGCCAGCCCGGCGCTGGCCGCCTGCTCGTACCAGGGCACCGCGCTCGCGGGCTCCCCTTTGATCTGAAACGCCATGCCGAGCGCGTACGCGGCCTGATAGTCGCCGTCTTCGGCGAGCGGCTGCCATTCCCTGATCGCCGCCTCGTAGTCGCCGGCCGTGTACGCTTGCCAACCGGCCTGCATATCCGCCCGTGCCGCAGCCGGTGCGAGGACGAGCGACTGAAGCAGGCCCACGGCTAACGCGACCGAGATTGCAACGCCGGCGCGCCGGCGCTGCCGCCCGTATGGCATGACGGATCCTGCGGGTTCTACTTGATCTTCGCTTCCTTGAAGATCACGTGCTTGCGGGCCACGGGGTCGAACTTACGGAGCGAAAGCTTTTCGGTCTGACCGCGCGGGTTCTTGCGCGTCGTGTAGTAGAACCCCGTACCCGCCGAGCTGACGAGCTTGATGATGATGCTGTTGGCCTTGGCCATCGGATACGCTCGGCTCTTGCTAGTGTCACGGACGCGGCGACATTACCGCGTGGTTACAGGCTGTCAAGCGGCGGCGGAACGTGGGGCGTTCCGCCGCACATTTTCATATCCCTCAATCGCCGGGCGCTCGCTCCGCTCGCTTGGCTACGCGCCATTCGGCGCGGCGCGCGGTTGCGCGCTCTGGGCCTGCGGCCCAGCCCTTCACACAATCCATGCCTCGTCTGCGGCCAAGCGGGCTATCGTTCTCCCGGTCAGGTTTCTTCGAGCCGCACGAGGTCGCCGTTTTCGTCGAGGCCGATGCCGTGGCGCTGCCCTTCCTCGATCGTCTCCTCGGGCCAGTGAACCTTGCCCGGATCGGTGCCGCCCACCACGGCGAGCATGAGCGCCGTCCCGTCGCCCGCGTTGCGGAAGCCCCGACTCGCGCCGATGGGGACCGATACGGTGTCGTAAGGCTCGAGCACGACCTCGTGGCGCTGGCCGTCGCTGTTCTGCCAGTAGATGCCCCACTTGCCGGTCAGCGGGATGAACACCTCGTTGGTCTCGTGATGTGCAGCGAAGCGCCCTTGCCGGGCTCCGCCTTGATCAGGCCGACATTGAAGTCGCGGTTGTCGGTGATCGGCGGCTTGAGTTCCTTATCCTCGACCACGCCGCGGCCGATGATGTTGTAGATGTCCCGCTCATAGCCCGGGATCAGCGCATCGACGAACGCATGAGCGCTCGACTTCAGGTCCTTGAAGCGCGCGACTCGCTCGCTCTCCATAAACTCGGGGGTGACGTCGATCCGTTCCATCATGGCGAAGCTCCTGCTGCTGGCGTGCACCGCGCGGCGCCGGTGAGGCCGGAGTCTCGGTTCCGGGCTAATAGAGCTCGGTGCGATAGTTCTCCTCGACGAACTCGTCGGTCTCCTTGAGCGTCTCTTCCGTTGGCGGCTCTTCCGGCGTCGCCATCTGCTCCAGGATTATCCGGCCAAGCGATGGCAATTCGCGGCGGTCCTGCTTGCTCTCTTCGTCCCAGAGCCGCGAGCGCTTGAACGCCTTGGCGCAGTGCAGGAATGCCTCCTGGACTTCGACCTTGATGCCTACCTTCGGCTCCTTGCCGTTGACCGCGGTGGCCTGTGCCAACGCATCGTCCCGGATGATCGTCGCCTTGCCGTTCACGCGCAGCGTGTCGTCGAATCCGGGGACCAGGAAGAGCAGGCCGACATTCGGGTTCTCGATGATGTTGGTCATCGTATCGAGCCGGTTGTTGCCGGGCCGATCCGGAATGAAGAGCGTGTTGTCGTCCAGAATCTGGACGAAACCGGGCGGATCGCCGCGCGGCGACACGTCGGCGCGGCCGCCAGAGCGGCTGGTGCCGATGCAGAGGAAGGGCGAGCGCTCGATGAACGCCTTGCAGTGCTTGTCGAGCGAGGACACGCACTTCTTCTCCGCGAGCTCCATCGCTTCGCCCATGGTCTCGCGCAAGTCGGTCTCTTCCCGATAAGTCTGTCCTTGTCCGTGCTCGTCCATGTCGCTGGGCCCCAATTCAATCGGCAGATCGCCGATCCTAGCAAAGCGCGGCTCTTAGAGCCATCTCCGTTGCGTCTTTGTTTCATAGCGTTCCGCGCTCGCCACGGCGATGCGTGACGGCCGCGCTGGCGTGTGGCATCTATCGGCCGTCCGCGTCCTGCATCGATTCGAGTTGGCATCGCCATGGCCCACACCGATTTCGTCCACCTTCGGGTCCGCTCCGCCTATTCGCTGCTGGAGGGCGGTCAGGCTCGACGAGCTCGTCGAGACGTGCGGTGACTGGCGAATGCCAGCCTGCGCCATCGCCGATCGCGGCAACATGTTCGGTGCGCTGGCATTCTCGGAGGCATGCAGCGGTGGGGGCGTGCAGCCCATCATCGGCTGCGACCTCGCGATCGGCACGCGCACCGACCAACCCGGCCAACAGAGCCGCGCGGTATCGTGGCTGCTGCTGCTCGCGCAGGACGAAGCCGGCTATCGCAACCTCACGGCGCTGACCAGCGAAGCCTTTATCCAAGACGGCGCCGGCGGGCGGCCCCTCGTCACATTGGACGAGGTGGCCGCGCGGGCGGAGGGATTGCTGGCGCTCACGGGCGGGCCTGCCGGCCCGGTCGGGCGGCTCCTCCTGGACGGTCAGGTCGAGGCCGCGCGCGCCCTCTTGGCGCGACTCGGCGAGATCTTTCCGGACCGGCTCTATGTCGAGCTCATGCGCCACGGCCTCGCGGAGGAGGAGCAGATCGAGGCGCACCTGATCGAGCTTGCCGACGAGCTCGATCTGCCGCTGGTTGCGACGAACGACGTCTATTTCCTCCGTTCCGAGATGCACGAGGCCCACGACGCCTTGCTCTGCGTGGCTCAGAACAGCCACGTCGAGGACGAGAACCGGCGCCGCCTGACCCCTCGGCACTTCTTCCGCCCGGCAGAGGAGATGCGCGCGCTCTTCGCCGATTTACCGGAGGCCGTGGACAACACCGTCGTGATCGCCCGCGCGTTGCGCCGTCATGGCGCCGGTGAGGAAGCCGATCCTGCCGGCGTTCACCACCGGCGGCGACACGAGCGAGGCCGAAACGCTGCGGCAGGCCAAGAGGGATTGGAGCGCCGCCTCGAAGCCGAAGTCTACCGCGACGATATGGACAGCGCGGCCCGCGAGGAAGCGGCGACGCCTTATCGTGAGCGGCTCGCCTACGAGCTCGGCGTTATCATCGAGATGCAGTTCGCGGGCTACTTCCTCATCGTCGCCGACATCGTGCGCTGGGCGCGGGGAGAGGGGATCCCGGTCGGCCCGGGCCGGGGTTCGGGCGCCGGCTCGGTGGTGGCGTGGGCGCTGACCGTCACCGATCTCGACCCGCTCCGCTTCGGCCTGCTGTTCGAGCGCTTCCTCAATCCCGAACGAGTGTCGATGCCCGACTTCGACATCGACTTCTGCCCGGAGCGCCGCGACGAGGTCATCGACTATGTCTGCCGGCGCTATGGCAAGGACCGGGTCGCCCAGATCATCACCTTCGGTAAGCTTCAGGCCCGCGCGGTGCTCCGCGATGTCGGGCGCGTGCTCGGACTCGGCTACGGCCGCGTCGACCGTCTGTGCAAGCTGGTTCCCTACAATCCGGCCAACCCGGTGACGCTGCAGCAAGCGCTCGACACCGAGCCCCGGCTCGCGGCCGAACGCGACAACGATTCGACAATCGCCCGCCTGATCGAGATATCGCTCCAGCTCGAAGGGCTGTACCGCCATGCCTCGACCCATGCTGCGGGCATCGTCATTGGCGACCGGCCGCTCAGCGAGCTGGTGCCCCTCTATCGCGATCCGCGCTCCGAGATGCCGGCGACACAGTTCTCGATGAAGTACGCCGAGATGTCCGGGCTCGTGAAGTTCGACCTGCTGGGCCTCAAGACGCTCACCGTGCTCGACGATGCGAGCAAAATTCTGCGCGAGGCCGGGGTCGAGATCGACCTCGCCTCTGTCCCGCTCGACGACGAGGCCACCTACGAGATGCTGGGCCGCGGTACTGCGATGGGCGTCTTCCAGCTGGAAAGCGCAGGCATGAGGGACGCGCTCCGCAGCCTCAAGCCGGACTGTATCGAGGACATTATCGCGCTCGTCGCGCTCTATCGCCCCGGGCCGATGGACAACATTCCCCGTTACATCGCCTGCAAGCACGGGCGCGAGAAGCCGGACTATCTGCACCCGAAGCTGACCGGCATTCTCAAAGAGACCTTCGGCGTCATCATCTACCAGGAGCAGGTGATGGAGATTGCCAAGGTTCTCGCCGGCTACAGCCTGGGTGGCGCCGATCTGCTGCGCCGCGCCATGGGCAAGAAGATCAAGGCGGAAATGGACGCTCAGCGGGAGACCTTCGTCAAAGGCGCTCTCGCCAACGACGTTTCACGGGCCGACGCCAGCCGCATCTTCGAACTGGTCGCGAAATTTGCAGGCTACGGCTTCAACAAGTCCCACGCCGCGGCTTACGCGCTGGTCGCCTACCAGACCGCCTACCTCAAGGCCAACCACCCGGTCGAGTTCCTGGCCGCTTCGATGAGCCTGGAGATCAACAATATCGACCGGCTCGAATTGTTCCGCCGGGAGCTCGAGCGGCTTGGGATTCCTCTGCTGCCGCCCGACATCAACGCGTCCAGGGCGACGTTTTCGGTTGAGCAGCTGGCCGACGGGACCAAGGCGATCCGCTACGCGCTCGGCGCGATCAGGAATGTCGGCGTTCAGGCGATGACGGCACTGGCGGACGAGCGGGCCGGGAGCGGGCCGTATCGCGATCCCTTCGATTTCGCCGGCCGCATCGATCCGCACCAGATCAACCGCCGCCAGATCGAGAACCTGGCCAAGGCCGGCGCCTTCGACAGCCTCACGTCAAACCGACGGCAGTTAGCCGACGGCGCCGAGGTCCTCCTTGCTTTTTCCGGCGCGGCCCAGCTCTCGCGCACGCAGGCTTCGCTCTTCGACGGCGCCGATGCGACTCTCGCGCCGCGGCCGAGCCTGCCGGAGCAGGAGGATTGGGACCTGAACGAGAGGCTGGCGGCTGAGCAAGAGGCGGTGGGCTTCTATCTCTCCGCCCATCCGCTCGATTCCTACGTGGATGCGCTCAAAGGGCTCTCGGTCACGCCGTCGGCTCAGGTGGCACAGCAGCTTGCGTCGGGCGTCACCCGCTTCCGCCTGGCCGGCGTGGTGCTTTCGGTGCGGGAGCGGGGGCCGGGTTCGCGGCGCTACGCCTTTATCCAGCTCTCCGACCCCGAGCGGCAGTTACGAGGTGGCAGCCTTCCGCGAGACCTACGGCGACGGACGCAGCGTGCTGGAGCCCGGCAAGCCTGTACTGGTGACCGCGCTGGCCCGCATGGAGGGCGAAGACGTCAAGCTCTCCGCCCAAGGCTTCGACGATCTCGATGCGAGGCTTTCGCGAAACCTGACCGGCCTTGCGGTGCACGTGCACGATACGGACGTGCTTGAGCCGCTGAGCGCGATTCTCGCGAAGCGGCAAGAGGGGAGCGGGCGCATCGCGCTCTTTGTCGAGACGGGCGACGCCGGCACGGTCGAGATCGAGCTACCCACTGCCTATGCGCTCAGCCCTTCTCTCAGCGCCGAGATCGGCGCGCTTGGCGGTGTCTCCGCCGTTCGCGAACTCCCGGCGGCGCAGCCCGGTTAACGGCCAGCTCAGGCCTTGCGCGCCGGGGGCGCCGGCGTTATCAAGCGCCCACCTGCCTTGGGCAGGAATTCACACGCGGAAGACGGCACTCAAGAGTTGCGTGCCGGTCCGGTGCCCGGCCTAGCCGGGGCATGATCCGCGGAGGAGGAACCGGAGAAAGGACAGCCAATGGCTCTGCCAGAATTCAGCATGCGCCAGCTTCTCGAAGCCGGCGTGCATTTCGGGCACCAGACGCGGCGCTGGAACCCGAAGATGCGCTCCTATCTGTTCGGCGTGCGGAACGGCGTTCACGTTATCGATCTGGAGCAGACCGTTCCTCTGTTGCATCAGGCGCTCGTCGCGCTGCGCGACGTCGCCGCAGGGGGCGGGCGCATCCTCTTCGTCGGCACCAAGCGGCAGGCCTCCAAGCCGATCGCCGAGACCGGCCGCCGTTGCGGCCAGTATTATGTCAACCACCGCTGGCTGGGCGGGATGCTGACGAACTGGAAGGCGATTTCGGCTCGATCAAGACACTCGCCGATCTCGAATCGACGCTGGCCGACGAAGCCGCCGGCCTGACCAAGAAAGAGATGCTGCAACTGGTCCGCCGCCGCAACAAGCTCGACCTCGCGCTCGGCGGTATTCGCGACATGGGCGGCGTGCCGGACGTGCTCGTGGTCATCGATACGAACAAGGAAGACATCGCGATTCTGGAGGCGCGCAAGCTGGGCATCCCGGTCGTTGCGATCATCGACAGCAATTGCGATCCCGACCTCATCACCCATCCCATTCCCGGCAACGACGATGCGATCCGTGCGATCAACCTCTATTGCGACCTGTTCGCTCGCGCGGTCATCGACGGTCTTCAGGTGGAGCTCGCCGCCTCGGGTGCCGATATCGGCGCTGCCGAAGAGGGGCTGGCCGAGGATCTGCCGCCGGCCGATGGCGGCGCGACCGAGACGGCCGAGGAGGCGCCGGCCGATGGCGCCGCGGCCCCCGATACTCCCGCCGATACCACCGCCGATACCACCGCCGATGCCGGCGCGGCGCCACCGGCGCCTGAGGCGCCTGAAGGCGGCGGTGAAGAACAGGCGGCGGGCGCATGATTGCGCCTCGGACCGGGGAGTAGAGGACGATGGCTCAGATTTCGGCCGCGCTGGTCAAGCAACTGCGCGACAAGACCGGCGCCGGCATGATGGACTGCAAGAAGGCGCTGACAGAGACCGACGGAGAGCTGGAGGCCGCGGTCGACTGGTTGCGCAAGAGCGGCCTCGCCCAGGCCGCGCGCAAGGCCGGGCGCACTGCCGCGGAAGGGCTGATCGGGATGGCGACGGCGCCGGGCAAGGCGGCGATGGTCGAGATCAACGCCGAGACCGATTTCGTTGCACGCAACGCCGACTTCCAGGCGGTGGTGCGCGAGGTTGCCAGGATCGCGTTGGACTGCGAGGGCGATCTTGAGCGTTTGTCGGCGGCGTCCTATCCGGGGACCGACCGCACCGTTGGCGAAGAGATCACCAACCTCGTCGGCACCATCGGCGAGAACATCCAACTGCGGCGGACAGTCGTTCTTTCCACGCCGGCGGGCGTCGTCGGCGATTACATTCATATGCCGACCGCCGAGGGGCTGGGCCGGCTCGGCGTGCTGGTCGCCGTGGAGTCCGAAGCGCCCGCCGAAGCCTAGAGCGCCCCGCCCATGAGCTCGCCATGCACATCGCCGCCGCGAGCCCGCAGGCGGTCTCGCGCGACTCGCTGGATCAGACAATGGTCGAGCGCGAACGCGGGGTCCTCGCAGAGCAGGCGCGGGCCGAGGGCAAGCCCGAGAACATCATCGAGAAGATGATCGAGGGCAGACTGCGCAAGTTCTTCGAGGAGGTCGTCCTCCTGGAGCAGACCTGGGTTATCGACGGCGAAACCCGAGTGAAATCGGTGCTGGAGTCGCTTGCCGGTACGCTCGACACATCCGTCGCGGTGAGCGATTTCGTCCGCTACCAGCTGGGCGAGGGGATCGAGCGGGAGAGCAAGGACTTCGCCGCTGAAGTTGCCGCGCAACTCGGGTCCTGATCGTCTGCCTCATGTTCCTGAGCCCGCGATGACCGCGTCCCCCCGATACAAGCGCATCCTCCTGAAGATATCCGGCGAGGCGCTGAGGGGAGACGCGCCTTACGGGATCGACGGGGAGGCGGTGGATCGGCTCGCCGGCGAGATCGCCGAGGTTCAAGAGAGCGGCGTGGAAGTCTGCGCCGTCGTCGGCGGCGGCAACATTTTCCGCGGCTCCTCCGACGCCGCCGCCGGCATGGAGCGGGCGACCGCCGACTACATCGGCATGCTGGCGACGGTGATGAACGCGGTCGCGATGCAGCATGCCCTGGAGCGGCTCGGCAAGGCGACGCGGGTCCTCTCCGCGCTCCCGATCGCGCCAGTCTGCGAGCCCTACATCCGACGGCGTGGGCAACGTCACCTCGAAAAGGGGCGGATCGTGCTCTTCGCGGGCGGTACCGGAAATCCGTTCTTCACCACCGATACCGCCGCGGCGCTGCGGGCTGCGGAAATGGGGTGCGACGCGCTGCTCAAGGGCACCAAGGTCGACGGCATCTATGCAGCCGACCCCGAGATCGTTGCCGGGGCGGAGCGCTTCGAGCGGCTCTCCTATCTGGAGGTGCTGTCGAAGGACCTGAAGGCCATGGATGCGTCGGCGATCTCGCTGGCGCGGGAAAACGACATTCCGATTGTGGTATTCTCCATTCGCAAGAAGGGCGGGCTTGCCGCCGTACTGGACGGGAACGGACCCTTCACCATCATATCGGACCAGGGCTGTCGCGATGGCCGATCCTGATCTTGATGACTTGGAACGCCGGATGAACGGTGCCGTCGAGGCCCTGCGGAAGGAGTGGGCGGGCTCCGAACGGGGCGCGCATCGTTGAGCCTGCTGGAGCCCATCGTCGTCGAGGCCTACGAGACCGAGATGCCGCTCAACCAGGTCGCGAGCATCAATATCCCCGAACCGCGCATGCTCTCCGTTCAGGTCTGGGACAAGACTCAGGTGAAGGCAGTCGAGAGGGCGATCCGCTCCTCCGATCTCGGGCTCAATCCGATCGTCGACGGTCAGTCGCTCCGCATCCCGATTCCGGAGTTGAACGAGGAGCGCCGCCGCGAGCTCGCCAAGGTTGCCGCCAAGTATGCCGAGCAGGCGAAGGTCGCGGCGCGCAACGTCAGGCGCGACGGCATGGACCAGCTCAAGAAGATGGAAAAAGCGGGCGACCTCGGCGAGGACGAATCGCGGCTGTGGGCGACCGAGATACAGGAGATGACCGACGGGTTCGTCAAGAAAATGACCGAGATGTTCGAGTCCAAGGAACGCGAGATCTTGCAGGTCTAAACATGGCGCTCGCGCGGTCTTTCGCCGACCGGCAGGACCCTTACCTGCACGTCGGCATCATCCTCGATGGCAACGGGCGCTGGGCGCGGGCACGGGGCCTGCCGAGAGCGGCAGGCCACCGGCGCGGCGCCGAGGTCGTGCGAAAGATCCTCAAAGGCTTGCTCGAGCCGCGGCATTCGCTATCTCACCATCTACGCGTTCTCGTCCGAGAACTGGAAGCGGCCCGTGGGCGAGGTCGAGGACCTCATGGGCCTTCTCCGCCTCTACCTGCGGCGCGAGGTCGCCGACCTGCGCGGCAACGGCGTTCAAATCGCTTTCATCGGCGACCCCTCGCGGCTGAGCAAGGAGATCAACGCCCTTATCTCCGAGGCCGAGGAGAGCACCCGGCACAACGCGACGCTCACCCTCACGGTCGCCGTCAACTACGGTGGGCGGCAGGAGATCGTCGATACGGTCCGCCGAATCGCCGAGCAGGTCCGCGACGGCGACCTCGATGCCGACCAAATCTCGGAAGAGACGTTCCAGCGCCACCTTCAGACCCGCAACCTGCCGGACCTCGATCTGGTGATCCGCACCAGCGGCGAGCAGCGGCTCAGCAACTTCCTGCTGTGGCAGTCGGCCTATACGGAGCTTGTGTTCGTGCCGACGCTCTGGCCCGACTTCACGCTCGAGCACCTCGACGAGGCGATCGGCGAGTTTCAGCGCCGTGAGCGGCGCTACGGCGGGGCTCGCGGCTAGACGGCACGGTATGGCCGGGCGATGAGAGTGGCCTTGACCCCCCAAGAGCTCTCCACCATGACCGCCACCGAGGCGGTTGCCGCGTTCAAGGCGGGGACGCTGTCGCCGGTCGCGCTCATGGAAGCCACGTTGGCGCGGATCGATGCCGTCAACCCGGTACTCAACGCGTTCACCGAGATCCATAGCGAGCGTGCGTTCGACCAGGCTCGTGCGGCCGAGGACGCCTACAGGCGCGGAAGCGCGCGGCCCCTGGAAGGCATTCCGGTCGCCATCAAGGACTTTCACCCGGTGGCGGGCGAGCTCACGACCTTCGGCTCGAAGGCCTTCGCCGACAACAGGCCCACGCATACCGCGCCCACCGTCGCCCGCCTGCTCGATGCCGGCGCCATCATGCACGCGCGCACCACCACGCCGGAGTTCGCCTACGCGCCGATCACGGCGAGCCCGCTGTGGGGCGTCACCCGCAACCCCTGGAGCCTGGACCATGCTCCCGGCGGCTCGTCGGGCGGCGCCGGCGCAGCGCTCGCAGCGGGTATGACGATGCTCGCCGACGGCACCGATGCGGGCGGCTCCGTGCGCATTCCGGCGGCAGCCTGCCACGTCGTCGGCTACAAGCCGCCGTTCGGGCGCAACCCGCTGGACCGCGATCATCCTATCGAATCGCTGCTCCACTATGGGCCGATGGCGCGGAGCGTCGGCGACGCCGCGCTCATGCAGAACGTGATGTCGGGCGCCACGGCGACGACATGTGCTCGCTCAGGGAAGGGGTGGAGCTGCCCGCGAGCTATCCGCCGATCGCGGGTTGGACGATCGGGTTCTCGATGGACCTGGGGATGTTCGAGATCGACCCCGAGGTCGCCCGCAACACCCATGCGGCAGTCGAGGTCTTTCGCCGCCTCGGCTGCACCATCCGCGAGGTGAGTCCGGACTGGTCCGGGTTCGATTTGCCCCATCCCTATCTTCGCTATTGGGAGGGCATGGCGGCGGCGAGCCTCGGCGGCATGCTCGACGAGTGGCGCGACGAGATGGACCCTTACATGGTCCGCATCATCGAGAACGGCCGGGCGCACTCGGCGGAGACTCTCTACCGCTGCAACATCGTGCGCGGCGCGATGTACCGCTCGCTCGCCCCGATCCTCGAGGACTGCAACGTGCTGGTCTGCCCGTCGCTCGCCGTGCCGACGGTCGCCGCCGAGCACGACTGCGGCGCGGAGGATTTTCGCGTCAACGGCAAGCCGGTTCACGCCTATCTGGGCTGGAACCTCTGCTACCCCTTCAACATGGTGAGCCAGTGCCCGGTGATCGCGGTGCCGAGCGGCCTGACCGACGCCGGCCTGCCCACCGGGATTCAGATCGTCGGGCGGACCTACGACGATCTGAGCGTCTTCCAGGCCGCGGCGGCCTATGAAGCGGCCAATCCGTGGCGGGACGTGCTCCCGCCGATTTGAAACGCGAGCCGATAGAGAGCCTGTGAGACGCAACGCCAGGATCGAGCCATGACCGAAGACCTGATGACCCGCGACGGGCGTGCCATCGCCGATATCGAGCGGCTTCGCTTCTTTCCGGCAACCGCCGTGGGGGGTGCGGGCTCCTACGTGGTTGAGGAGGGCGGCCGGCGCGTGCTCGACTTCAGCGCCTCGTGGGGTGCGGCGAGCCTCGGCTACAGCCACCCGGCGGTGGCCGAGGCGGTGAGCAAGGCCGCGAGCGACATGGGGGCGGTGAGCCTCGCCTCTTGCGCCGTCGGCCACGCCGTCGCACTTGCAGAGGACCTGCTGGCGCACTTTCCGGACGACCGCGAGCGGCGAGTCTGGTTCGGCCACGCCGGCTCCGACGCCAACGACGCCGTGGTACGCCTGCTCGAGGCCGCGTCGCCCCGCCGCGGCATCCTTTCCTTCGTCGGCGCTTATCACGGCGGCAGCGCCGCCTCGATGTCGGTGTCCGGCCACAGCTCCCAAACACACGCGCCCGCGCGACCTGGCCTGACCCGGTTGCCCTATCCCGATCCCTACCGCCCTCAGTTCGGCCCCGATCTGGTCGCCGGCGCCCCTGGCCGACCTCGACCGGCGCTTCGAGAGCGAGCTTCGGCCGGACGAGATCGCCGCCGTCTTCATCGAGCCGATCCAATCGGACGGGCGCGTATCGTGCCGCCTGCCGGATTCCTCAAGGGTCTGGAGGAACGCTGCCGGGCCCACGGCATCCTGATCGTGGTGGACGAGGTCAAGGTGGGGGTGGGGCGGACCGGCCTCTACCATGCGTTCGAGGCCGAGGGGCTCAGCCCCGACATCGTCGTCTACGGCAAGGGGCTGGGCGGCGGGCTGCCGATCTCGGCTGTGGTCGGCCCGGCGGAGCTGATGAACCTTCAGCCTGCTTTTGCCATCATGACGGCGGCCGGCAACCCGGTGTGCGCAGCCGCCGGCCGCGCCGTGCTGCGCACATAGAGGAAGAGGACTTGATGGTCAGGGCCGCCCTGATGGGCGAGCACATGCAGGCGGGGCTGGCCCGGCTCGCCCAGCGCCACGCGCTGATCGGGCATGTGCGCGGGCGCGGCCTGACCTTAGGCGTCGAGCTCGTCCGCGACCCCGGTGAGCAAGGAGCCCGCAAGCTCAGAGACGGCGAAGGTCGCTTTCCGCGCTCACCAGCTCGGGCTGATCTTCTATTACGTCGGGATGGAGTCTAACGTCCTCGAGTTCACCCCGCCGCTGACCATCTCCGAGGAGGAGATCGACGAGGGGCTCGCCATCCTCGACCAGGCGCTGGAGGACGTGGCGGCGGGCAAGGTCTCTGACGAAGACGTTGCCGCCTTCGCCGGCTGGTAACGGCCAGCCCGCCTCCGCTTAGCGCGGGGCGCAGGCCCTGATCGTGGTTTGGACCACCTCATTGGCGTTGGGGCCGGCAGCCATCGGCGCGATCATCGGCAGGTCGACGCCAGATGCGTGATAGGCCGCGATCCGCTCCCGGCAGCGCTCGGGCGTGCCGACGATACAGACCGAGTCGATATGCTCATCGCTTACCGCACGGGTCGCGGCTTCGCGGTCGCCGCGCGACCAGGCCTCGGCGATCGCCGCTGCTTCTTCGCCGAAACCCTGGTCCCACCGCCATCCGGTTATAGCGGGGGAAGAAGCCCGTATACATGGCGACGCCCGGTCTCAGCGCGTCGAACGCGTCGCCGGATCGTCGGCTGCCGCGGTTGGGAGGAGGGAGGTCACGTCGACCGCGCCGGGGTCGCGTCCCGCCGCCTTGGCTCCGGCGGCAATGTGCTGGCGCGCGTCCGCTCCCACATCGAGTGTGCTGCGGGTCAGGATCACGCCGTCTGCCTCTTCCCCGCAGACCCCGATCATCTTGGGGAAGACGGCAGCGAAATAGATGGGCAGGTTGGGGCGGAATGGCTGGAACCACAGCTCGTAGTTCTCGATCGTGACGGTTTCGCCCCGATAAGAGACGCGGCCATCCCGCAACAACTGCCGGACCACCTCGGCGGTTTCCCGCACCCGCGTCACCGGCTTGGCATAGGGCAGGCCGTGCTCCGGCTCGACCTGGACCTTGTGGCTTGAGCCTAAGCCCAGAATGAAGCGGCCGCCGGAGAGCTGATCGACCACCGCTGCGGCGATCGCAATGGTGGGCGCCGAGCGCACGAAGACGCTCGAAATGCAGGTGCCGAGCTTGACCCTTTCGGTCTGTGCCGCGACTGCAGAGAGCACCGCGAATTGATCGCCGCCGTGCCCCTCCGCCATCCACACCGAATCGTAGCCGAGCGACTCGGCGAGTTGCGCGCACTCGACGATCTCGGATGCGTTCAGCGCTGCCGAGAACGCGACGCCCACTCTGCTCATGCCCTAGTCTCCCCGGCTGTGCGGTTGCCACAAGATGCCGCCGATCGTACAGAGGGCGAGGGGCGAATCCAAACCCGCCCCGGCGCGCCGGCCGGCCCCGTTGGGCGCGGGTCGGGCGAGCGCGGGAGAGCAGGGAGGTCTGGCACATGGGCGGATATCTGATCACCGGCGGGCGGCTGCTCGACGGGACCGGCGCGGCGCCGCAGGACGGCGTCTCGGTGTTGGTGGAGGGCAACCGCATCCGCAAGATCGGCCCCGACCGTGAGGTCGCGGCCGCGGCCGAGACTCTCGGCGGCTACCGGACCATCGACGCCGCCGGCCGCACGGTCATGCCGGGCATGATCGACGGCCACTGCCATATCTCCTACGGCGACATCCTGTCGTTCGAGGAGCTCGACCTCTACGCGGGCGTGGAGTACCGGACGCTGCGCGCCGCCAACAACGCGCGCAAGGTGCTGCGCGCCGGCGTCACCGCGTTCTCCGACCCCGGCTCTACCTGGAACATCTCGGTAGCCGTTCGCGACGCCATCAACGCCGGCCTGATCGAGGGGCCGCGCATGGCCTCGGCCGGGCGCTACATCACCACCTACAACGCGATCGGCTCGCCGTGGCCCACGTGGATGGAGCACCCAAAATCGTCGTTCGCCGTGCTCTGCAACACGCGGGACGAGATGTCTGGTACGGAGTGGAGTTGCGCA